>CM076575.1:1967698234-1967858757 GCA_034641835.2 Pinus albicaulis
CAAAAGAGCTTGGTAGGCTTAAGCATAGCTTGACTCAGCTGGTTAACTGCGTAGAAAATGTCTGGTCTCATGTTCACCAAATACATTAGTGAACCCACTAACTGTCGATAGACAGTAGCATCCACTATTTCTCCAAAAGTAGCATCCTCTTTCCTCCAATTCCTTGGAATAGGAGTATCCATGGGTTTACAGCTCTCCATGTTAAACTCACCCAGTATCTCCTTTGCACACTTTCCTTGAGGCACAAAAATTTCACCATCCCGCTGCCATATTTCCAATCTAAGAAAATAATGAAGGAGTCCCGTGCCCTTCATTTCAAACTCCCTTGCAAGATCCTCCTCGCATGATTGTATCAGCTACTCATCACCAGTAAAAATTAGATCATCAACATAAAGAAAAATGATCAATAAATTACTCTCAACCACAATCTGGTACATGTTTTCATCTGCTTCACTTTTGGCAAAGCCAAGTCTGGTGAAATAGTTGTCTATCCGAGTGTACCAACCACGAGGTGCTTGCTTCAGCCCATACAACACTATTTTGAGTCTGCACACATGTGACTCAATGTTGAATATTTTGAAATGTTCAGGATGATCTATGTACACCTCTTCCTCAATGATCCCATTGAGAAACACACTTTTCACATCCATCTGATGAATGCACCAACCCATCTGTGCTGAGAGTGAAAGGATGGATCTTATGGAGGAGTACCTTGCAATAGGCGCAAAAGTCTCATCATAATCTATCCCCTCGATCTATGAGAATCCCCAGGCCACAAATTTGGCCTTGTATTTCTCCACACTCCCATTAGCAACTTGCTTTACCTTGTAGATCCATCTCGATCCAACCACTGATTTGTTGACCGGTCTTGGAACTATCTCCCATGCACTGTTCTTGATAAGGGAGTCATACTACTCCACCATTGCATCAACCCAAGTAGGTTGATGCACTGCTTCCTGAAAGGAAGATGGTTTAGTCACAATACATTTTCTCATAAGAGCCATGTATCCAGTAAATCAGTCAGGAGACTCTCTCTGTTTGCGTTGTGAAGTAGGGGCTCCTACATTCTGTGCAGCATCAAGTCTCAGCCTATCAACTTACGTGGTACGCCTTCTGCCATTTTTGCGTTGTTAAGTAGGGACTCCTACATTCTGTTCAGCATCAAGTCTCAGCCTATCAACTTTCGTGGTATGCCTTCATCCTTGGGAACCAGCAGCTCATCCTCTGCATGCAAGTCCAACTCCCTCTCAAGGGACAACCACATGGATTTCCCCTCATAAAATTTGATATCTCGTCACACAACAGTCATTCTATTGTTTGGAAAATACACACGATAATTATGGGGTGTTTCAATGTACCCCACAAAAATCCTAACCTCAGAAATCGGTTCCAGCTTCTTCCTGACGTCCTTGGTCACATGCACATAAACATATGAGCCAAAAATATTAAAGTGTGAAACATTAGGTTTCTTACCAATGAAATCCTTTTCAGGTGTACTCATGTCAAGTACTCTATGAGGACAACGGTTTTGCACATGTACCGATGTATTAGATGCTTCCGCCCACAGATGCATCAGTAGGCCTTTATCATGCAACATTGCTTGTGCTGCACCCACAATAGTTTTGTTCTTCCTCTCCACGACCCCATTCTGATGTGGTTTATGAGGCGCTATGAGTTCTCTTCGAATTCCTTCTTTGTTGTAGAAGTTCTTGAATTCGTTATAGATGTATTCTCCACCATTATTGCTCCTAAGAGCCTTCACTTGCTTCCCCGACTCTTTCTCCACCAATGCTTTAAACTCACATAACTTGGAAAATGTTTTATATTTCTTCTACATGAAGAAGATGTTGGGTGTGGAGCCTGATTATCTTGTTTACTTTGTATCACAACATTGGACCCCTGTACCTTAAAAGGGGCGGCAACGCTGCCCGTAATTAATCGCTGCCGTGGGGGGTCCAGGGGGGGCGGTAGCGCTTTTCAGAGCCCCCCCCCCCTGGCGGGGGTTTTCGGGGGCAGCGCTCTCGAAGCTAAAACCAGATGTAAAATTGCCTTGTAAAAGTATAGTAATTTCTAGTCAATCTGGGCCATTCATTAGGCAAATGATCTGACGGTAGAAGTTATGTTTAGATTAGGGTTTTTTGCCCTAGAATGAAACCCCTCGCTTTTATGAGGGCATTGTATTGCGGCTGTGCATTGTATGTGTATTCTTGGAGTGAGAAACAGAGAGGGAGACTGTGAGAGAGAATAGAGGATATTACAGCAGATCTGCTGTAGGTTTTGTCTCTTCATTTTTGCTGGATAATAGAAAGGAAGGACTAGCTGTTTGGGGTGGACGTAGCCCAAACTGGGTGAACCACGTATATCTGTGTCTCTCTAGTTTTATGTGTTTTGTGTACTTTTATTTTCTGCATATTTTGTGTTGGATTGCTCTGTAGTATTTAATTTTCTAACAAATGGTATCAGAGCCGAAGGTATATTTGGCTGATAAACTCGCAAGAAAGAAGGGTTCCTAGTTCGAGTGGGAGCAATGGCAGACGATGGTAAGTTTAGGGTCGAGAAATTTAACGGCCAAAACTTCCCGTTGTGGAAGATGCAGATGGAAGATTATCTGTATCAGAAAGATCTGTACTTACCATTGAGCGGAAAAACAAAGAAGCCGGCGGCCATGACAGACACAGAATGGAACATTCTCGATAGAAAGGCACTCGGAACAATACGGTTGTGTCTTGCGGCGTCAGTCGCCTTCAATATTTCGAAGGAAACAACAACAAAGGGTTTGATGCAGACGTTGGCGAAACTATATGAAAAACCCTCGGCCTCAAACAAGGTATTTCTTATGAAACGACTATTTAATATGAAGATGTCGGAAGGTGGATCTGTTGCAGACCATTTAAATGAATTTAATACAGTTACCAGTCAGTTAAGTTTTGTAGGGGTAAACTTTGATGATGAAGTTAGAGCTCTGTTATTCTTGTGCTCATTTCCAGAGAGTTGGAATGGTTTAGTAATGGCCATTAGTAATTCCGTCTCTGGATCTAGTACTTTAAAGTTTGATGATGTTGTTGGTGCTATCCTTAGTGAGGAAATGTGACAGAAAAGCTCCGGTGAGACATCAGGTAATGCTTTGAGTGCAGAGTCTAGGGGAAGAAGAATGGAAAGAGGAAAGAGCTCGTGATATTGCAGTAAATCAAGGAAAGGCAGATCCAAGTCCAGATCGGGGATAGTGTGCTGGAATTGCGGAAAGAAAGGACACCTAAAGAAAGACTGTAGATCTCATAAGGGAAAACAAGGAGGTACACAACAAGAAAACAATCACGAAGAAAATGTGACAGGTGATGTGTTACAAGATGCTTTGATTCTTTCTTTCGAAAATGTTACTGATTCTTGGGTTGTAGATTCAGGGGCTTCATTCCATGCCACACCTGATAAGAAATACTTTCATGACTATGTTCAAGGAGATTTTGGACAAGTTCGTTTGGGTGATGATAAACCCTGTAAAATTGTCGAAATGGGTAAAGTTCTTGTAAAACAACAAAATGGAAACCAATGGCTACTAAAGGAGGTAAGGCATGTTCCAGATCTGAAGAAAAATCTGATTTCAACAGGGCAGTTAGGCAGTGAAGGTTGTGTGACAACTTTCACAGATAAAACTTGGAAGGTCACCAAAGGAGCGCTGGTAATAGCAAAAGGTGAAAAGGTTGGTACATTGTATTTATGCAATGGTATTTCTAACTCTGCTAATGCTTTAACTTCCAAAGGAGCAGATGCAACATTATGGCATCATAGGCTCGGACACATGAGTGAGAAGGGAATGAATATTCTTCACTCAATAAATTTGTTGCCAGGTTTGAAGAATGTTGATTTGGATTTCTGTGAGAATTGAATTTATGGAAAACAAAAGAGAGTCAGATTTCTCAGAGTTGGGAAAGAAAAGAAGAGCGAAAAATTGGAGCTTGCATATAGATGTATGGGGACCTGCTCAGGTATCATCTCTCGGTGGCTCTCGTTATTATGTTACTTTTATTGATGATGCAACTAGAAAAACATGGATTTATTGTATTCATAATAAATCTGATGTATTTGATACTTTCAAGAAATGGAAAGCTTTGGTTGATATTGAGACAGGAAAGAAGTTGAAGTGTCTCAGATCAGAAAATGGAGGTGAATATTGCAGTAAAGAGTTTGATAGGTACTGTTCAGAGCATGGAATTTGTAGAGAGAAGACAGTTCCAAAAACACCACAAGAAAATGGTGTGTCAGAAAGGATGAAAAGATTTAATATGCAGAATGCAAAACTAGTCAGTACACCTTTTGCTAGCCATTTCAAACTTAGTAAGGAGATGTGCCCCAAGACCCACGAAGAAATGGAATATATGTCTAAAGTTCCATATGCATTAGCAGTTGGAAGCTTAATGTATGCAATGGTCTGCACAAGGCCTGATATTGCACATGCAGTGGGAGTTGTAAGCAGGTACATGAAAAATCCAGGTAAAGAACATTGGATGGCAGTAAAATGGATTCTCAGATATTTGAGAGGTACCACAAATCAAGCATTATGCTTTGGTGGTTCAAACATTGCTCTACAGGGATATGTTGATGCAGATATGGCAGGTGACAGAGATAACAGGAGGAGCACTACAGGATATGTATTTACCGTAGGTGGAACAACTGTCAGTTGGGTTTCAAAAATCCAAAGTGTTGTTTCACTTTCAACAACAGAAGCCGAGTATGTTGCTGCTACAGAGGCTAGTAAAGAAATGATTTGGTTACAAAGGTTTATGGATGAATTGGGTAAGAAGCATGATATGGGCACACTATACAGTGATAGCCAAAGTGCTATTCATCTTGCAAAGAACTTAGCATTTCATTCCAGGACTAAACACATACATCTCAAGTACCATTTCATATGGTCAGTATTGGAAGATGGAGAGTTGAAGCTGGAAAAGATACACAATAGCCAAAATCCTGCAGATATGCTAACAAAAGTTGTAACCAGGGAGAAACTGAGAATGTGCTCAGTTTCAATTGGTATTCAAGGATGACGATGAAGATGAGGAACAGCCAGGTCCAAAGAGGAGTCATTGTCTAGCAAATGAAGCAGTGGTGGAGTTGCTACAATCAGTCTCCAAGTGGGAGATTGTTGGGTGTGGATCCTGATTATCTTGTTTACTTTGTATCACAAAATTGGACCCCTGTACCTTAAAAGGGGCGGCAACGCCACCCGTAATTAATTGTTGCCGTGGGGGGTCCAGGGGGGGGGGGGGGGGGGGGGTAGAGCCCCCGAAGCTAAAAACATATGTAAAATTGACTTGTAAAAGTATAGTAATTTCTAGCCAATCTGAGCCATTCATTAGGCAAATGATCTGACGATAGAAGTTATGTTTATATTAGGTTTTTTTTCCCTAGAAGGCAACCCCTCACTTTTATGAGGGCATTGTATTGCGGCTATGCATTGTATGTGTATTCTCGGAGCAAGAAACAGAGAGGGAGACTGTGAGAGAGAACATAGGATATTACAATGGATCTGCTGTAGGTTTTGTCTCTTCAATTTTTGCTGGATAATAGAAAGGAAGGACTTGGTGTTTGGGGTGGACATAGCCCAAACTGGGTGAACCACGTATATCTGTGTCTCTCTAGTTTTATGTGTTTTGTGTACTTTTATTTTCCGCATATTTTATGTGTTGGATTGCTCTGTAATATTTAATTTTCTAACAAAATATCCAACACTTACGAGAAAAGTCATCAACAAATATTACACAGTACTTATGTTTTGTTGTTGAAGCAACCGAGAAAGGACCACACACATCTGTGTGAACTCTCTCAAGGATCCCCAAAGCTCTGTTTTCCTTCTCATGAAAGGTGGCCTTTACATATTTTTCCCATAATACATCCCTTGCATGTATCTGACTACACACGTGTACCCCTGGGAAGACCAATAGAAATCTGTTGCATGACTTTCAAGGCCCCATGGTGAAGATGACCCAATTTCCCGTGCCATATCGTCCTCATCCCGGCTCACCACTTGATCTGCCTTGCCCATCATTTTTGTGCATCCATCTACCTCCAACTTGTAGAGATTCTTAACTCGAATCCCTATCCTCTTGGCTTGAACCATTTTTTTTATGTCGCAAGAAAGCTTTTCCATCACTAAAAACAATGTCATAGCCTCTATCCTCCAACATTGCGACTGAGACCAAATTTTTCTTCAGACCTAGTACATGTATTACATCTTTTAATTGAATGGTTTACCTGACTTCCTGTGAAAGGTAATGGTACCAATCCCGATAGCACTGTATCGTTCGTCATTGCCCATTTCAATATGCATCTATAGATATTTATCCTCCAAGTCACTAAGAAGTTCCTTATCTCTCGTCATGTGAAAGGAAGCACCACTATCCAAATACCACACAGATCCCAATGCATTGGACACCATGCATGAGATCTATGAGAAGTCAAGCTCAAATTGTGAGGCAAGGGCCTCACCAGCTACAGATCCTCCAGCCTTCTTCTTCTTCTTCTTTTTTGGACAGTTAGTATCAAAATGCCCATGCTCGTGATAGTGAAAACACTTCACCTTGGACATGTCCTGCTTCTTGCCATTCTTGGACTCAGATTTTGAATGGAATTTCTTCCCCTTCCCTTTCCTCGCTTTGGCAGCCAAAGCAAAATCCTCTTCATCCTCATTCTTAGATGAAGATCCATCTCTGGTGTTCCGTCTGAACTCCTCCTACACCAAATCCGACCACAATCGTTCCAAATCTGGAAATTTTTCCCTTCCATTGACTGAGTCTTGATAAATGTGCCAACTCTTGGGAAGTCCTAGGAGAACCAAGCTCACCAAATCATCATCAGCAACTGTTATTCCAACGCTCCCCATTTCATCCCGACATTGGAAAAACTTTGTTAGATAATTTGGAATGGTGTCGCCCTTTTCCATCTTGATCTTCCTGATTTTATCTTTGAGCGCCAATTTCCTATGGTCGTTGCTACTTTGGAATAGATCCGTAAAAGCCTTCAACATTGAATATGGTATGGCTTTCCCATGGAGGCTTGAGACAATGTGATCTTGTACTCCCTCCAACAAGATCCCCCTTGCCTTTGCCTCTTTCTTTTGTCATGCATTAATATTTGCAACATCGGGTTTAGGAACATCTTTGTCAATGAATTCCTTCAACCCATTGTCTTTGAGTACTGCCTCCATCCTGTCCTTCCAAGAAATGTAGTTCGAGCTACCCTCGAGTGCATACTCTAACCTCAAGCCATTGAAATCCATTTCGATATTGAATCAGCTTTAGCACTAAGAAAGTTTCTCAGCAAATTCGAAATCTATCCAGTCACAAACTCAGCTCCTACTTCACTTATGTTATGCAATTTCTTGTGCTCTGATACCATGTAGAAATTATACAACATGCATGCATATCTTGGATTCACCTGATCTAACAATGTACTAAATTTAAATATTGAATCACTTCTACAAATATTTTGCGAAATTAAAAGTAGAGTCGTTAATCACATGAACATGAAGAAAGACCAATCACACACAACACAGATAATTTCCCGGGGAAAGCTTATAGCTAAAAACCCCACAATATTCTAAATTATATTGAGCATGGATCATGAAATAATTACATACAAAACTCTTCTCACAAGAGCCCTCCAATACTCAGCTAATTGTCTCACACTGTCATATGCAAAAATGACCAACAGATAGCCAATTCTCAGCCTCCAGACAACCTGTCTTGCTTGCACAATCCCTTATGGTAAAGATCCCTAAAAGATAGGAATTATTGCTTGCCTTGACTGCGCAAGTATCATGGGCACTCCAATGTGTTGCAAGTGTGCAAGCCAATAATCCTACAACTGATAGTCAACTTCCCTTTCACCTAGAACTCAACTGGGTCTCCACTGGATCTGACATGCCTGTAGCTAATAATAGTAAATCCTCGGTTGCATGTGAGATCACTGATTGTGAATTAATTAATATTTAATTCGCTATATCTCTCACTCTTGTATCTTCATTTACAACTAGCACAACTGACTTTAACTCGCTTAATTGAGTTAAACTGATTTACAACTTGCACCAACTCATGCACCACTGCACTTCGAACTCTGTTACAACTAGAATTACTCTACATGCCTCACCAACAACCTCTAACTCGAAATCCACTAGCTAACTGAATTTATCACTTCCAGTTAACTCATTCAAGTCCCCATTGAGAATAGATTACAGGTTAATTTCCATCTTAATAAAAGGATATTCAAAATAGACATGCACCCAAAAATAGCACTGCGGGCCCCACCCTAGTCTGGGTGCTTAATGCACTAGGCGTGGGCGTTGAATCTTCTTGTTGAATCTCAACAGTACAAAAGACTAAAGATGAAGACAAATCAAGATATCCATGTTGATTCATAAGTATTCATTAAGGGGAAGTATGAAGAAATAATTTGTACTTATGATATATGGTGAAATTATTAATATGCAACAAAGTCTACGTATGATCAAAGATAAGGACATTTAGAGAAGTTAGGGATGGAGATCACATAGAATTAGCTAAGATATTTATGGAGATGTTGCGGATATAGTTATGGAGATGATTGAACCAATTAGATATACTAAAAATCTTGTTATGGGCACTTCAATGATATGTAACGAGACCTCATGTACTGTATTGAAATATGTTAGGGTGTGATGTATAATTATTATAATAAATACAATTTGGTCTTTATAGTATAGTTATAGTTATTATGTAAAAAATTTTGTGGAAATATCTATTTATGACTATAATATACCAACACTAATTTTCTCCTTGAAGGTTGTAGGAGAGACTTGGAACACATAATACATCATTAAAATGACCATTGTCGAATCGAACTAGTCCAAACCCTACAATGTTGAGATATCATCTATTGTCACCATCAGATATTTGTTTGGTGCTACAATAATCAAGAACAAAGAATATGACTTTATATTTATCAATATGAAAAGGTTTCTCCTGAATCAATAAATGACTTATTAGAAGAAGAAGTAGATGTTGCATTAAAGGGAAAACTAGAAAGAAAAAGTGCACTTCCATGAGAAGAAGAATTATAACAAGAAGAATCAAGATTGATGTTCTGCTTCTTCATTGTTGCTTCAAAGCGAATCCTCTATCATTTTAAAATATTTAGATTGTAGATGTCCCTATTTCCCACAAAAGTTGCAATGGTTTTCAGTCTTTCTACTTTTTTATTTTAGTCATCTTTCACCATTGAGGATTCAAGACTTTTGTTTTTCTTTTTGTTGAGATGATGTTTCCTCTTTGGATGCTTTAATTCATATTTTTGTAGAGGTATGCATATTATTGGCTACTTCAAGATGCAAGGGCTTATATTTCTCTCTAATTAAAGAATAAAACTAGCATTTGCATCGAGAGGTGCAAAGTAACGCCGGGGAGTGGGGAATGTGGAAAACAATAATTAAGTGAAATATATGAAAATTTTACTTTCTATATATATTTTAAAGAATTTAATAGGAGGTTAAATTTAAAAATAAATTTACACTAACTTAAATTAACACTAACATAATTGTCCGAGAATAATGGCATGGTAATGATGGTATTTTTCCTCTTCATGCTCCGTTCTCATCCTATGCTTTACTATATGACATTTGAGAAGTGGAGAAAGTACCAAGGTGGGATTAGAATCAACAAATGACAAATATGAAGAGAGAAAATGAAGGAAAGGAAACCCTTCTCACTCAAGAAGCATACATAATGGATTCATGAACTCCCTCATACATTGGATCAAATAAAAAAATCATGGAGCTCCTTGCCAATAATGAGAAAGAAATAAATTTGGAAAAAAAGGAAAATATATGAGAAAGAGATGCTCATTTGAATATAACACTAGGCTCAGAAGCATCTCTTGCCAGATTTGGCTACTAGGCTTAGAAGCATCTCTTTCCAAATTTGGCTACTCTATGTGAAATTCCATTGAAATCAAAGTAGTTTTTTTTTGCATTGTGTAAAGAAAATTTATCAAGCAATGGTTAACACCTCTATTTATAAAGCAAGTTTAGAAGGATTATTAAGTTTGTTGTTGAAATCAATCCCGAGGTAGTTGTACTCATTTACTTCTTCAAGAATGTTGTCTTCAAAGAAGAACATATGCTGACTTTGCTTCCTTTTATTAGAGAAAATCATTATTTTGGTCTTGCTAGTATTGACTTGCATCTCCACTACTTTATAAAAATACCCAAGGGCATATAGGTGCATCTGCAGTCCATGGGCCGATTTAGAAATCAATACAAGATCATGAACATATAAAATAAGCTTTATTACAAACTCCCCCAACAGAACACCATCTCCACCTTGCATAAAACTACCCTATTCTTCCCTACCCTTTTCACAAACATAGCTATAGAAAAGACAAAAAATAAGATGTAATATTTAACTACCATAACATCAACAAGTTATGAATAAATAAATAAAAATTGATTAAGTAGTGAAACACTAGTTAAACCTTTAACCATCTATTTCTTATCCATTCTTACTACCATCAACTCAAAGACAAAAACCAATATGTAATATTTAACTACCATAGCATCAACAAGTTATGAATAAACAAAAATAAATTGATAGAGTAGTGAAACACTAGTTAAACCATTAACCTTCTATTTCTTATCCATTGTTACTGACATCAACTCTTTTAAGAGCTTGGTTGAGGACTCTTCTTCACCAAATCTGTATTGAGAAAAAATAAAATAAAATTCATCTTCGGTTCTTATTCACTTTTCATAATTTGAAAGTATTTTAAACATGGTGGAATCCATGGAATATATCACCATTTGTTTCAGCCCCAACTCGTACTAACCCGCATTAATACTTATCGCATTAATATTTCCCAAAATTCGTTGATTCATCCCTTCTTGACAAATATTGCAATTTATAGAATTTTCCTTACTGAATGGAGTCTCACATGTGAAGAATGGAGTTACTTAGTAAGTCTATTCTGTTATCTGGAAATTTTCCATTTCAAGTACTTGAGTGTGTCGCTACTGTTGTTTATGGCCTTGAACTTGATAATGTTGGGCTCCTCAAAAAACAGTTTGTCTGTTCAGATCTCTATACTGTCATTAGATGAAGAGACTAGCCTTCACAATACAGGAAATGCATTCATCTCTTCATGAAAGCAATGATGGGAGTGAGCCAATTAATGAAATATGTGGAAGTCCATTACGGTCATCAACATCTAATTACTCCAGTGATGACTCTGATAGTCCACATAATCCCCCCTGGATTTGAGATAAGTATCAAGTCAACGTGTCACCATTTAAGCTGCAAACAAGCTGTGATCAACTGGGAATAAATTACAGTAGGGATTATAAGGATGACAAGGCTGATGAATTTGAGCTACTGTTTTGTAGGTTTTAACCCTGAACAGAAATTATCTATAGATGAATCTTATAACAGAGAATAAGCAATAGTGAGAACATAAAACATAAAACAGATAAATACAGAGATTTTCCTCTGGATCCCAAATCGGGATGACCAACTTGATTTTTCATTATATTCCTTTTTCATGGAAAGACTATAACACATACCCAACATTCTCCCACTTGTTGTTTCCTTTCCGCAGGGGGCCATGGGAGAGCTTAGTCATTGGACTAATTCTTCAACACCCATTGTTTCTCTACACCAAGAGAACTTTTGAGTGCTCACAGACTTCGTCAATGCATCTGCAACATTCTTCAAAGTGTCCACCTTTACCAACAACACCCTTTTAGCCTCAACCATATCTCTAAAAAAGTGATATTGAACATCAATGTGCTTTGTCTTTGAATGATAAGCAGGGTTCTTAGCAATAAAATTGCACTTTGGTTATCACAGTCTATCCTTATAGCTTGCTGTACCAACCCCATACTTGAACACAATCTCTGCAACCAAATTGCTTCCTTGCTTGCATGAGTGGCTACTATGTATTTTGCCTCTGTAGTTGAAAGAGCCACTACATTCATCTTCTTTTTAAACACCTATTTTCTCCCGATGGGCTTCCTTCCAGCTGGCAACTCCACCAGATCCCATGCCTCATTTTTGTGCAAGGATGCCATTTCATCAACCATGGCCTCCTTCTAGAGTTTTCCATCCTCTGAATCTACTGCCTCCCTGACAGTTCTAGGATCATCATCAGTTATAGTTAAGGAAAAATTTGAACAAAAAGCAGATGGACTATACCTTTCTGGTTGTCTTCTTTTCCGAGTTGATCTTCTCACAGCTGGAGTTTGTGGCTCTTCCCCTTCTGAGTCTTATTCTGTTGTAGAGTCTGATTCATACTCCTTTAGCTCAAACTCTATCTTCTAAGGTTCCTTTGGTATGACTTCATGTTTAAAAACATATTTCACCTCTCTAAACACCACATCTCGGCTATACAGAACCTTCCTTGTTTTCGGGTTCCAAAGCTTGTAACCTTTTAAACCATCCTTATACCCAATAAAGATGCACCTTTTAGATTTATTATCCAACTTGGTCCTTTTTTGCTTTGGAACATGTACATATGCATCACATCCAAATACCCTTAGATGTGAAAGAGAGGGTTTCTTACCAGTCCATACCTCATGTGGAGTCTTATCCTCCAACACTAATGAAGGTGATCTGTTAACCAGATAGCATGCAGTCTCCACTGCCTCTACCCAGAATTCTTGTCCTAACCCGATACCACTGAGCATGCTTTTTTCCTTTTCCATCAGTGTTCTGTTCATTCTTTCTGCAACTTTGTTTTGTTGAGGTGTGTATGGAGTATTCTTCTATCGTGCTATACCACACTTCTTACAGAACTCTTCAAATTCCTTCTTGAAAAACTCCCCACCATTATCTGTCCTCAGCGCCTTTATCTTCTTCTCTGTCTGGTTTTCCACCAGAGCCATAAATTCTTTAAATCTGTTAAAGACTTCAGATTTCTTCCTCAAGAAATATATCCATGTATTCCTTGAGAATTCATCTATGAATGAAACATAGTACACAGACTTTCCCAGTGAAGGAACTGACACAAGTCCAAACACATCATTGTGCACAAGTTCTAATATCTTGTTTGCCCTCTTAGCACCAGAAGGAAAACTCACCCGATTCTGCTTCCCATATACACAATGTTCACAGAAATCAAAATCCAGAGAGCAATTAGACATACCTTCTACCATACCATTTTTGTGCAGTATCTGAAGGCCCTTCTCTCCAATATGTCCAAGCCTTTGATGCCATAGCATGGTCTTTTCTCCAGAGACAGCTAGGCTTTCTGCTCCACTTTCAGGAACCATAGAACTGTTACACCCATCAATAACAGTGCTACCTTGTAGCTTGTACAAAGTTCCAGTCCGAACTCCCCGCATTAATACCAGTGCTCCCCGAACCATCTTGCAGGCATCTTTCTCGAACACTGTTTTTACACCTGCATCATCCATCTTGCTTACATAAATCAGATTTCTGGCCAATGTAGGAATATGCAGAACACCAGGAAGTGTTCTAATCCTTCCACCTTGCAGCTTCAGCTTGACCTTTCCACGTCCGACGATTCCGGCCTTCCTATCATCCCCTAGGAAGACATCACCACCATCATATTTCTCATACTCGCAGAACCACTCCCTATGGGGAGTGAAGTGAAAGGATGCACCTGAGTCAATCAACCACGACTCATGATCTACATGTGTATTTTAAGAAGAAGCCAAATACACATCCCCACCTTCATCCGAGGTGGTTTTTGCCTCTGCAGAAGGAGCATCATCAGATCCCTTTCCTTTCTCAGAAGCTTTAGATCTGCACTCCCTTTTGTAGTTCCCTTCCTTTCTGCATTTCCAGCACACCTTTAGAAACTTTCCAGGAGATTTAGATCTCCCACTTGAAACCTTATTCTTGTTTATGTTCTGGGACCTTCCTCGTACAGATAAGGCATCTCCATTCTGACCCTCCATATTTCTCCGTCTCATTTCCTTCGATAGCAAGGCTGAGGCAATGTCATCAAAATTCAAGGTAGTTGTATTTCTACCTATTGCAATAACCAGACTGTCCCACGAGTCTGGTAGAGAACACAACAAAATGATGCACTTATCTTCATTTGAGATTTTAATATCAACAGATGACAACTGACTTACCACAGTATTTAAGGCGTTCAGATGCTCTGTCACCGAGTCTCCATCCTTCATCCTGAGGATATACAGCTTTTTCCGCAGGAACAAATTATTCACCAGAGACTTAGATTGGTACAAATTCCCAAGTTTTTCCCACAAATTCTTCACCGTAGCTTCCCTAGATACATTCAACAATGCTGAATCTGAGACACACAACTGTATTGTGCTCTTAGCCTTCCGATCCAGTTTGTTCCAGTCTTCATCTGACATTTCCGTTGGTTTAGTACCTGTATCTACTGCGATCCACTGATCTTTATCCACCAATAGATCCTCCATCTTGAGCTTCCATAACTCAAAACTCTGACCATTAAATTTCTCGATCTCTATCTTCTCACCGCTCGCCATCTTCTTTCACCACAAGAATCGATCCCGTAGATCTCCCACTGAACAGGGTCTACCTCAGGCCCGAGCAAAAAACCCTCAACAGCAAAGGCATCCCATTGAAGCTGAAACCTGGCTATGATACCAAATGTAGGTTTTAACCCTAAACATAAATTATCTACACACGAATTTTATAACAAAGAATAAACAATAGCGAGAGCATAAAACATAAAACAGATAAACACATAAATTTTCCCCTGGATCCCAGATCAGGATGACCAACTTGATTTTTCATTATATTCCTTTTAGTGTTACAACACATATATATACATGCTGAAGCATACATAAACCCAAATCCATTAACCATGGATTAGAACATAACCGTAGTTCTCTTGACCGGATCTACAAAAATACCAGGGGCCGAAAACCATCGTACCCCAAAACCATGTGAAAAACCATGCACAAAACCATGGGCGTGGACTACCCATCGGAAATTAAGGACCAAAAATTTTCGCCATTATGCCCAACGCAAAGGGGGGGGGCTATCACCCCCCCTCCTACCCCCCCGCGTGTGCTTAGTCGTGGAAAGAATATAACACATACCCAACATGTTTGTGGAGGTATTACCTGTGCCAGTAATGCAGATAAGTTGTTGCTCACCTTTTGGAAATGGAATACTCTCAGATAATGAGTTCCCTTCAAAGTAGACTTCCCTAGTTGGAGCCATACAAAAATATTGTGAATTGTGTCAGGTTGATTTATCTGAACTGGAAAATGATCAATGTACCCATGCGATCAGTAATAGTGGCCAAATCAGAGAAGATAATATGTATATTATAGGTTTGAAGATAAATTTCTTAAGACCAGAGGATACCCTGACAAAATCTTCTGTGGCAGCTAAGATTGTTCTTGATACTTCTTCCTATTTTCATGGGCGTCGAAGAAAAAGGGGCAGGGTTGGTTGGAATATGGTCAAGAAGATGAAAGTTGATTTTTTTGGCCTTAAACAAGCATTGCATTGATTCCAATTGCTAGGTTCAGCAGAAAGGAATACATAATATGGGGGAAGATGCAAGCTCAAAAGGTTACATGATAGTGCCTGGCAGCCCAAGCGCATCTTGGAGTAAAATTGAGGAAGATTTATTCATACTTGGGCTGTATATTTTTGCGAAAAATATTAAAGCAGTGGAAAGATTTGTGGAAACTAAAGAAATGGGGGATATATTATCACATTATTGTGGCAAATTCTTCAATATAGAGTCATATTGTAGATGAGCAGAATCTAGAAAGACAAGGAGCAAAAAGTGCATCCAAGGCCAGCGCATTTTCTCTAGATGGCGGCAACTGGAATTGTTGGCACGCCTTATTCCTAACATACTTGAGCATTTTAAACATGAGATCTTAAAGGTAAAGTTTTCTCACCAAAAATTCAATTTGTTATGTAAATGTAAAAATGGTATGTTGTTTTTAATCATACATCAATGGAATGATGATATGACATTTTAATGTCCATGAAACCAATTTATTAATTGGGGTGCAAATAGAGTTTGCATTATGATGTGATGATACATATTGTAAGTTGTAACTGATACATATGAATTGAATTTCATAATCTAGTTGGACCAGATTGATCTTCTTGGTTTTGAAATAGATTTAACCTAAATGAAAAATTAACCTAAGATGAGAAACATGTGGAAAACATTCACAAAAGTGAACTCAATTATTTGAGTAAGAACAATTTCTTTTTAAGACCTGGGTTATGAAATTTAAGGAATTTCCCCTGCATACTGTATTAGCAGAGTTGAGTGATTTTCTTGCCTAGGCACATGTTGCTCCCTTGTATGTTGCCCAAGAAGCTTTAAAGGGATATTTTTGTTTACTTTTTCCAGGCTCAGGCTTCTTCCTTGTATGAAATCCCAGGGATTTGTAAAGGGAAGCTCATTCACCTCTGCCATGTTTTGTCTCTCATTAGATTTGCTGTTCTTGGGAGTCTGGTTTTAGATTTTTGGATTTGTCTTTTAATATTTTATCCCTTGATCCAATTTGTGGTGATAGCCTATCCATTGTCCTTACTTTCACAATATTCTCATTTTATGATTTTTTTGCTCAATGAAATTACAGAACACATTTCAAAAAAAATGTCTCCTAGTTGCAAAGTATATTTCCTTACTACTATTATGATATTTTGTATGTTCTTACAGGTATAGGGTCTCACGGGTTTTTCTGATAAACAAGTAATAAAGGAATTAAATGATGGAAGAGTTTATATGGAATATTTTTTTGCAAAGCTGAAAGCATTAGCAGGACCAAATGCACTTGTTCAAGACATGGGAATTGGCAAAGGCAGGGAAGATCTTACTGCGGCTGTCAGACACCCAAAAAAGACAAACCCAATCAACACTTCTCGTTATGAAATTCCTAGAGGTAAGACATGTTCCAGACTTTCTACTGAAGATATTATTAAGTTTGTAATTGGATATTTTAGGCTTAGCAAAGCTCAAGTAGATGACTTATTTTGGGAAGCAGTATGGCCTCGTCTCTTGGCAAGGGGATGCCATTCTGAGAAACCAGACAAAGCTGCCTATGAATTGAGGCAGACTTTAGTGTTTCTGATCCCTGATGTACAGAATATTTCAAAAAAATATCTAACAAAAGGAATTCATTATTTTGATTATGATAGTGAGGTTTTAAGCTGGGTGGCATCAAATCCAAGGTTGCTCGAACTAGGCACACATGGTATAACAGGAGTCGAAGTGAAGCCAGAATGCTTCCATACATTTGAGAATGCAGATGAAGAAAATGAGCATGCAGGCCATCCCTGTTCCTATCTTCAACCTGAACAAGTACAATCCTTTATATTTACAGTTGTTGATACCAGTCTAACACCTAGTATATGAGAAAGAGTGACGTTGCCTCTGGAGGGGGATTTATTGAACTGTAATTTGGAAAAGTCAGCCCGTGTTATAGTTGAGAGGAATGATATTTTTGGAATGTGCAAGGAACGAAACCCTACTCGGAGGGATTCCCTACTCTCTGCCTTGAAGAAGAGGGAACTAGACTACAAAGAGGATAAAAGTGCAGCTAGTTTGGTAGAATATTATGAGTCAAAAGATTAAACAACAATGCTAAAATTTGACCCCAAGCGAGAATCTTATGAGCTTGAACCTCTTTTAGGCGCTAGTTCATCAGAAATAAACATATCCCTACTATTAGCGCCTAAATCTGCCTTAGGCTAAAGGAAGGCAAAACTTAGGATAACCACAAACCACGCTCAGCCTCGTAGCTAGCCCTACGAGGACAGGAGAGGGCTCTCTCCGGGTCAACTCAGTAAAAGATATCCAATGTGGCCTGAGATGACTACAAATGGATACTGATCTTAGGCTAGTAAATAAATATGAAAGAAATATTTGATGAATGACTGGGTTTCAAGGACGTATGGGACAAAGAACAGCATGAGCAGAGAATTTAAGTCAAAAACACAGATTATCTCATGAGGCAAGATAGGCAAGAGGTTTAGCATTCAAACAGAAATTATATGGAGTGGAAAGACTGCTGAGAGGCTGAAAAGGTCATATATAATGAATCCTTTTCAGACAGAAGAAGATACGCAGAAAATGAACGATTTCCCAGGGCAGAGCAGTAAACATGGATTCTACCTTTCCTACTTAAAAGCATTCAACTGAAGATGATTATGAAAGCACTGTAAAACATAACAGGGTACATATGAAACAGAAAGAAAAACATATGCTAAAGTCATTACCGCATGAATCTCATGAAACAGAGCTGTATCCTTTCATTAATCCTCTGTCAAAACTATACAGTGAAAGCTCTGAGTTTTTCTCCCACGATTTTCCAGAACTCCCCCCCCCTTTTACAAATGTTTTACAATACAATAAATAGACTCTGCTATGAGAAAACAGATCGACCAAAAACAAGGGTTTGTTTCAACTGGACTGATAAAGATAGAAAAGAGAACAACGTTCTCCTTGAAATTCTCTGATGACCAACTAAAAGACCAAATCTGGAGCGTAGACCCTTTGAAATGCAACTGAAGTCATAAATGTGAAATCAAACCCTATTTCTCTGCCCTGGTGGATGTCTTTGTTTTAAATTTAGGCGTGCTTTCCTATTTTACATTTTCCATTTGAATAAAAACTATTTTTTAAATAAAAATAATTTTGAATTTTGCCTTCGATGACGGAAAACAGAGTTCCGCCAATTCCAGCAAAGTCAACCTTTCCTTGCTTACTGAGACATCAGAAGAGGTATTCTATTTCTTTACACTGACTGTATATGAAATGGAATCGCAGCTGATTCTTCCTAATCCACCTGCAGTTTGAGAAATAGAATGCCCTTTTGCAGCTGCAATTTTTATCTTCTAGCACACCTTTGCCCGTTTCTGCTAGACTAGATCAAACTGCTATTTAGCTACAGTTAAACTATACCCAATCACAAAAGTCCGCAGTGACAGATAATTATCCACATAAGTACAAGATTTTTCAAATTCAGCTCCAGCCGAAAAGACATTGGCGTATTCCAACCATTCATCAATCTGAGCTGTCACAAACGCATCACGGAATATATCTATGGCATTTGCATTGAGATCCTTTCATGATCAATACTTTCACCGAGATTATGAATTCATTTAGTTAATCTTCAATATGTCGAGACTATGAACATATGACTAAGATTTTAGACTTTATAATTATGCTGTATCTGTCTATCTTCGAGACCATCATTGTTATTTCGTGACTATGTACCGAGACAAATACTGCATTCAATTGTGACTGCGTTCCACACTTTCCAGAGTTTGTTTCATAGCTATCAAGAGACGGTGACTGAGATGTCACATGATCCTTTATCACAGGTATGCAGTGACTTCGATCCTGAGATTATTATCACTATGGAAGAGACAGAGCATCTACTGAGATAAAACATTGAGACATGGATACCGGGACAACATTTGCGTGGATTTAAGGCTGCCAAGACAGAGTGTGTTCCTACTCCACTGAGACAGAGTGTCGAGATCATGCTTGCATGACATTGTTATACCCATCGAAGATCATAGAATTCTTCTGAAAACCACGAGACTTCACCCCAAGAAATCCAAAACAAGATGGTGTTTCACATAGACATCGAACCTGCATACCATTTGGAGCAAACGAGTTGAATTGAAAAAAATGATGAGGAATTGATGAATTTCGGGCTTAGAGGTTCTGTGCGCCGCGCACACACCCAGTGTGCCGCGTGCAGTCTTCAACACACATTTCCAGTTTAACCTACAATTTCGCCCTCCCACCATTGCAATCAACTTCTCTAATGTTTTCTTGAATGAAAATGATATTTAAATGGTGGAAAATATTTATAAAAAGTCATGGCTTTCGATCTCTGTTTTGTAAAGACCCATTTCTACCATATTTTGAACTTTGACATTTTACACCTGTAATACATATTCTATTCTTTGTCTTCACTGATGTTCTGAGCTTCGAAATGATGTTTTTGGGTTGATTTTTGCAGGGTATGGAGCTGCTGAATTCGGCAAAGGATCATGGCGAGGCTGCATGTGAACATCTTCAACTGGAAACTTTGAATAATTACATATTTTAAAACAAATTTAATGAGTTCTTCTTCAAAACAGAGTTTTGAAGAAGAATTCTCTTAAGCATTATTTGATGATGAAAATCCTGAAATAAAAACTTATTGACGACATCCTCATGGCCTGCGGGCATTATTCGACATTTTGAAGACCGACCCCTAAACCTAAAAGACCTAAAAACCTTAAATAACTCTTTGCTGACCAAGATATTTAGGACAGGAATGTAAATGACTGACACATTGACTTCGATGAATTCTGATGAACTTTAATGATCAATCACAAGCCAGCAGATTATGACATGAGGAAAATAAACAACAAGGCCCTTCTGTCAGATTATGGCATGCTCCCTAGCGAAATGCAATTGAGTGAATCGAGCGAGACACATAAAAATGAAATGAAAATAGAGTTTTGATATTTGACGGAGGACTGACAAGACCAACTATAACATTGGCTCCGATGGGGATGGTAGCTCCTTGGAGGTGCCAAGAACAACAGATATTTGGGAGAGCAGACCAGTACCTACGTCCATTGGGCTATGGAGTCCATTATTTTAACAAAACAACTCAAGACCTTTGACTAATTTATTGACTGAAAGTTCGACTCAAACTAACTTGATGCAAATTGAAATGACTAAAAAAATTGACTCGACAAATGACTCATGACTGACTTAAGACAAGAATTTACAAAGCTTTAAAAAAAAAGAAAGAAGAGGCAGCAGTCCATCAAGATTTGAAAGCATGATAACAACCACTTGCATACTGATGAAATATGTACAATTATGTATAGTGGGCCTTCCAATGTAACCAATCAAGCAAATGCCTTCTTGATTGATTCTCTCGATCAGATCTCCTGGTCAATAACAAATACTGGTAACTGGGCATCCAAAAACATAATTGACCCTGATCTCCTTCATCACTGAATACAACAATAATCACCTTCACTGCTGACTGCAACAGATTTGCCAATGGATCATGAAAAACATGAAGATTTACCTTTTGTTGAAGAAACAAGGTGTCCTTTTCTTTTGATTCTGATCTTCCTTCATAATGTACTTCAGTAAAAATATGTTCCTGGTCCTCAAAAAATTCTGAACAAGTAGATGAGCATATTTCCTCTTCAAAGAACATTTCAAAAAATGAAACATATGAAGAAGAATCTGAAAGGGAACCCTGAATGGTTTGATCTTCTGTAGTCTGAATATATTTTTGATCATCTTCATATAACATAACGGCCAGATTATCATATTCCTCATTACATTCATCAATCATAAGAAAAGAAACTTCAGATGATTCTTGAAGCGCAAAAATGACATTTCTATCATCTACTAAAGATTCGTCCAAAGGCATTTCTTCACTTACTTGAACGAAGGTCTCATCTTGTTTTTCATAAACTGACTGGATTACCTCTTCATAAAGGCTTTGTTCTGATGACATGAGAACATTTGGATCAATAACTCTGTCTATGATCTCAACAACAGAATTCTCCTTCCCGAGATTCAGCACAAGGTATTCTTGGTCATCATGATATGAATCTGGATCTGAAATAGCTGACTTGACACTATCACATTCTGAAACTGAAACTTGACTTCCCTGCATGCTATCTTCTTTTATGGGCAGATCTGAAATGAAACTTTCTCTTTCATTATTTTCAACCATATGGCAATCTTCAACCTGCTGATCTTCATAAGTATCCTCTAAGTTTTCTGCGTGCTGCTGAAATGGGTTTTCAAACAATGTTTCCATGATTTCTTCGTCCATGAAGTCATCATGTCCATAAAAATTCTTAAGATCTTCAATAAAACAATGAACATGGCTACAAAATTCCTGAACTAAACTCAAGGATGGATATGTTTCTTTATACTTTTCAAAGAATGTTGTATGAAAATATTTTAGACAATAAATAGAAGCAGGCGAAAAAATTTCATACCAGGATCGGGCTTCATCTTCCAGAGTAGCCATAAACATTTTCATCAAACAGTCTTCAGGAAAATCGATCTTTAATTTATGCACATGAATGTGAAATTTCACCAGATGAAGAGCAGCGTCATTACCTTCCGCATTTCTGAACATAGGCAAATTCTGAAGCCAATCCACCTTGGGCATTTTATTTGGAAATCCTGGGATATGATCTCGGCTCATGGGAGCGTATCTTCTTGCAACTTGATCCATCTTGAAAACCTTAAAGCTACTGATCTCCCTGCAGTGAAGTCATTGATTTCTGGATTTTTCAGTGAATGGAGTCGCCCGGTGAAAGATTTTAGCCTTCTGATGTTTGATCGTTGTCCACCATCAACGATCAGATCTGAACCTGATACATGTACTGGGGCAAGACAATCTACAAGTCAAGTGTCCTGTTCACAAGCAAACCATCTTCCCCAGTATGGTCGCCACTATGTTAGAGCCTAAATCTACCTTAGGCTGAAGAAGGCAGAACTCAAGGCAACATCAAACCACGCTCAGCCTCGTAGCTAGCCCTACGAGGACAGGAGAGGGCTCTCTCTGGGTCAACTCAGTAAAAGATATCCAATAGGGCCTGAGATGACTACAAATGGATACTGATCTTAGGCTAGTAAATAAATATGAAATAAATATTTGATGAATGACTGGGTTTCAGGGATGTATGGGACAAAGAACAGCATGAGCAGAGAATTTAAGTCAAAAACACAGATTATCTCATGAGGCAAGATAGGCAAGAGGTTTAGCATTCAAATGGAAATTATATGGAGTGGAAAGACTGCTGAGAGGCCGAAAAGGGCATATATAATGAATCCTTTTCAGACAGAAGAAGATACGCAGAAAATGAACGCTTTCCCAAGGCAGAGCAATAAACATGGATTCTACCTTTCCTACTTAAAAGCATTCAACTGAAGATGATTATGAAAGCACTGTAAAACATAACAGGGTACATATGAAACAGAAAGAAAAAAATATGCTAAAGTCATTACCGCATGAATCTCATGAAACAGAGTTGTATCCTTTCATTAATCCTCTGTCAAAACTGTACAGTGAAAGCTCTGAGTTTTTCTCCCACGATTTTCCAGAACTCCCCCCCCCCCCCTTTTACAAATGTTTTACAATACAATAAATAGACTCTGCTAAGAGAAAACAGATCGACCAAAAACAAGGGTTTGTTTCAACTGGACTGATAAAGATAGAAAAGAGAACAACGTTCTCCTTGAAATTCTCTGATGACCAACTAAAAGACCAAATCTGGAGCGTAGACCCTTTGAAATGCAACTGAAGTCATAAATGGGAAATCGAACCCTATTTCTCTGCCCTGGTGGATGTCTTTGTTTTAAATTTAGGCGTGCTTTCCTATTTTACATTTTCCATTTGAATAAAAACTAATTTTTAAATAGAAATAGTTTTGAATTTTGCCTTCGATGACGGAAAACAGAGTTCTGCCAATTCCAGCAAAGTCAACCTTTCCTTGCTTACTGAGACATCAGAAGAGGTATTCTCTTTCTTTACACTGACTATATATGAAATGGAATCGCAACTGATTCTTCCTAATCCACCTGCAGTTTGAGAAATAGAATGCCCTTTTGCAGCTGCAATTTTTATCTTCTAGCACACCTTTGCCCGTTTCTGCTAGACTAGATCAAACTGCTATTCAGCTACAGATAAACTATACCCAATCACAAAAGTCCACAGTGACAGATAATTATCCACATAAGTACAAGATTTTTCAAATTCAGCTCCAGCCGAAAAGACATTGGCGTATTCCAACCATTCATCAATCTGAGCTGTCGCAAACGCATCACGGAATATATCTATGGCATTTGCATTGAGATCCTTTCATGATCAATACTTTCACCGAGATTATGACTTCATTTAGTTAATCTTCAATATTTCGAGACTATGAACATATGACTGATATTTTAGACTTTATAATTATGCTGTATCTGTCTATCTTCGAGACCATCATTGTTATTTCGTGACTATGTACCGAGACAAATACTGCATTCAATTGTGACTGCGTTCCACACTTTCCAGAGTTTGTTTCATAGCTATCAAGAGATGGTGACTGAGATGTCACATGATCCTTTATCACAGGTATGCAGTGACTTCGATCCTGAGATTATTATCATTACGGAAGAGACAAAGCATCTACTGAGATAAAACATTGAGACATGGATACTGGGACAAAATTTGCGTGGAGTTAAGGCTGCCAAGACAGAGTGTGTTCCTACTCCACTGAGGCAGAGTGTTGAGATCATGCTTGCATGACAATGTTATACCCATCGAAGATCATAGAATTCTTCTGAAAACCACGAGACTTCGCCCCAAGAAATCCAAAACAAGATGGTGTTTCACATAGACATCGAACCTGCATACCATTTGGAGCAAACGAGTTGAATTGAAAAAAATGATGAGGAATTGATGAATTTCAGGCTTAGAGGTTCTGTGCGCCGCGCACACACCCAGTGCGCCGCGTCGCGTCTATGCACTGCGCGCTTGCTTCCAATGCACCGCGCGCAGTCTTCAACACACATTTCCAGTTTAACCTACAATTTCACCCTCCCACCATTGCAATCAACTTCTCCGATGTTTTCTTGAATGCAAATGATATTTAAATGGTGGAAAATATTTATAAAAAGTCATGGCTTTCAATCTCTGTTTTGTAAAGACCCATTTCTACCATATTTTGAACTTTGACATTTTACACCTGTAATACATATTCTATTCTTTGTCTTCACTAATGTTATGAGCTTCGAAATGATGTTTTGGGGTTGATTTTTGTAGGGTATGGAGCTGCTGAATTCGACAAAGGATCATGGCGAGGCTGCATGTGAACATCTTCAACTGGAAACTTTGAATAATTACATATTTGAAAACAAATTTAATGAGTTCTTCTTCAAAACATAGTTTTGAAGAAGAATTCTCTTAAGCATTATTTGATGATGAAAATCCTGAAATAAAAACTTACTGACGACATCCTCATGGCCTGCGGGCATTATTCGACATTTTGAAGACCGACCCCTAGACATAAAGACCTAAAAACCTTAAATAACTCTTTGCTGACCAAGATATTTAGGACAAGACTGTAAATGACTGACACATTGACTTCGATGAATTCTGATGAACTTTAATGATCAATCACAAGCCAGCAGATTATGACATGAGGAAAATAAACAACAAGGCCCTTCCGTCAGATTATGGCATGCTCCCTAGCGAAATGCAATTGAGTGAATCGAGCGAGACACATAAGAATGAAATGCAAACAGAGTTTTGATCTCTGAAGGAGGACTGACAAGACCAACTCTAACACCTACCATCTTCAACTCAAGCAAGTGCTGAGAGAAGCATCAATGCTACTTCTCTGAGTACAGGTTCACTTTCTGGAAATAAGACTAATAAAAATTCTGAGAATTCTAGGATATGCAGATTGACACCTGGGATAGTTCCTAAATTAAACTTACCCTATGATCAAACAATAAACACGACGATCAATTATGTCTCAGAAATAAGCATATCCTTACCATCTTCAACTCAAGCAAGTGCTGAGAGAAGCATCAATGCGACTTCTCTGAGTACATATTCGATTTATGGAAATAATAATAATAACAATTATGAGAATTCTAGCATACGCAGATTGACACCTAGGATAGTTCCTGATTTAAACTTACCCTATGATCAACCAATAAAAATGACGATCAATTATGTATTAGAAATAAGCAGTCAAGTCTCACAAGCTTCAAAGTCTGAAGAAACTTCTTATTCTGAGGAAAATTCTGGGCATTCTCAGGAAGTGTTTAATAATCCAGGAGTTGCACATTCCTCAAGTCCTGATCTAGCTGAAAGCCATTATATCAAGTGAAGAAAACAATGGGAGTACTCTACAGGAAAATGTACGAAGGAAAAGCATAAGGGTATGCCCCTTGAATACAAGAGCATTGGAGGCTTTTTCTTCTGGTTTTTTCTCTCCTAAACGATGGAGAAAGGGTAGTGAGAGAACGTTGAATCCATATGATTTCCGCATGAAATCTATCTCCAGGCCAGTTCAAGATGACCTAATGAGTTCTCCGAATACTCATAGTTCAGAAAACAGTGACTTTCTTTAATAGGTGGAGTCGGTCGAGGATGATGATAACACAGTAACAATTTCTAACGCTTATAGAAACTTTTTAAAGCATTTATTAATAAAATGGCATTTCAGTGGCGCATATTTCAAGATGGAATGAATGACAGACAAGAATGAGAGGATGAAGCCGACAGTTACATTTATTAATTTTTTACTCGACAGAAGGGCAATGAGGAAGCGTTTTGATTGAGTGGGGTGAACAATGTTTTCTCACCCCACTCCAGCAAAAAAAATGCCTCCAGCGTAACAAGAACTCAAGATAGGGTGTTGTGTAAGCACCTATAGATTCTATAGAGAAGTGAAAAATAGATGGGAATATAGAATAAACAATGCCAAGCTTAACAAGAAAATAATATATGCATCAATCATATTTCATATCTATTAAATTATCTTTAAATAAAAATCTAAGTGTTTTGAACTTAGATAAATAATATTTAATGTGAGGGAAGTCATTGGGATTTAAATAAAGTAAATGGTTTCAAGACGACAAGATTGGAATATATCATGTTTACCAAATACAATTTATAGCTTATTCTAAGTTCCATCTAAGTTATCACTTCTTTAAAGGTGGAACCATAATTCATGAGGGATGAACATTTTGATTAATCTGTGTGCTTTGTCTTTCTAATCATACCATTTGGATTTATTTATAACAAAGATGGGGTATTTGTTCCCAAGGTAATCAACTACAATCTATTACTTCTTAGTATATCCTCCACATGGGAGCTATTACTTCTTAGTATATCCTCCACATGGGATTTCCATGAGAAGTACGTGGTAATAATATACAAAATATCACTTGGACTTTCCATATTAAAATATGAAAGTAATATGGATTCAAATTCTCAAACCAATTGTTTTGCGGATGCTTTTTTCTCTCTTTCTTTTTAACTTTTTCCCATAAAATGTTTGCTTAACCCAAACTGTTGTTTTTAGCATGCAAAAATCTTCAAAATAGTTGCACACAAAAACAAATGAATTTTTGAAAAAAAAATCAAACCTCAATGATAATGGAGGGAAACAACCCTTACTTTGCCTCCAAAAACACCCAGGAAGCTTCCTAAACTAAGTCGTGTAGGTCCACCACGAATTTGGAAATGAACCAACCAGTCTGACCATAATCTAGAAAACTGGTCAGTTTGGGCCGATTTTGTGGATTTTGGGCAGAATAGGTCCTTAAATTGGTTTTTTTTGCCTGTTTTGACTTGGTCGCCTAATGAACCGGCTAGTTTGACTGGTTTCCTGTTCAAGCCAGTCGATTTTTAAAACTATGGTTGAAATTGTGTAGCATTGGGAGGTACTCCCACAAACCCTTGGTGTTAGGCCTCTGAGAGAGAAAACCCACAAACGTGATGTGTGGGTATTTTTTCCCTCCAAAAACACCCTCTCCAAGCCTTTAAAAAGAGCTCACCCCCCTTATTTGCCTCACACATCTCATTTTGAGTTTTTGTGAGTTTGATTGGTAGCTTGGAGAGTGTTGATTTTTTGTTGGAGTAGTCATCTTGGAGGCTTGGATTTAGATTTGGAGTTATTTTAGAGATAGTTTCGAGTTGTTAGTAGAGATGGCGTCTTCAAGAGGAGGCTAAAGAAGCTAGTTTTCATTTCCAGGTAAGGATTTTCACTTAAAAAAACTCTTTGTTTCATTGTTGTCCATGCATTAATTTTTTTTGTGTTCTATGCTATCAAATTTTGTAGGCTACATATGCATTTTTTTTCTTCCTAAATTTATCTTAGGTTTTCCATTTTTATTAGCTGCAATTTATTTTTAAATGGAAAATTTCTTTGCAAATTTTAATTATTTCGAACCAACATGGCTCCAAAATCTAAGGACACTACATGGGCTCATTATGATGTGATTGATGGAAAAATGATATGAAAATTTTACAATAAACATATTGGAGGTGGGGGTATTCTGAAATTGAAACAACACCTGGCTGGGATAAGAGGCGAAGTGTTAGGTCCTGTTAGGGCAGAATATATTTCAAAGTTTGAAAATTTTGAGGAAGAGGGGACTATTATAAGCCATGAAAGAGAGTGGGAACGATGATTATGATATTCAAGACTCCCCTTCCATCCCTTCCACCAATGACCCCTTTCACTATGTTCCTCCTGCTCTTGGCCAACAGTGTTGATTAGCATTGTCATTGATGTCAACCCAAGCAGCACCAGGGGCTGACCCATTATTGCATGGGAATTTTGACCTACCAAATTAATATATTCTGGGTCAATAATGCTTTTGATGGTTTCTACTTTTCAAGATCTTTCCGTTGATATATGGCACGCCATGTAAGTCTTCACGATTTGAGAGATATTCATGTTTGAAGTTTGTACCCCCAGTTACTGGGCTAAAACCCCATGAGGTTGGGGCACGGGTCATTGAAAAGTAATAATTAATATTTTTTAAGCTCCTAAAATCCCTCCCACTTTCACTTGTTGAAGGTCCTCTCTACTTAAGCATTTATATAAATTGTGATCTTCATTTCCTCCTTAGGCGAGGGATTTCGCCATCTGAAACAGGTCATCGTGGAATTTTTGCTCTAACATTTTTTCTACGAAGTTTCAGAAGCTGAAATTTTTATGAGGTGAAGCCAAAATCTCGAGGAAGATTCTGTAAAAATTTTAGATCAAGTTGCACAACAGTTTTGGAGATATGATCTGTGGAATTCAGGGTTTTTGCAAGCTCCTGAAATTCATCTCAAAGAAGTGACCTTGGTAAAATCATCATAAATCTCTCTCTGAGCATCAGATTGGAATTCCATAAAAATCACAGATAGTGCGCAGTCTTTTTTTTTTTTTTTTTTTTCGCTCTATCAATTTAAGAGCCAAATGAAGAAACAATGACACGTGGCATGCTGTACAAGTGCGCTCTGCTGAATCAGTCCATAATCAGGACATTGTGAGAGAATGGGTATAAATCTCTCTTGAAGAATCCAAATTGGGTCAAACCCATGGAATTGGAAAGACGACTCAGAGGAATACTATACGACCAAAAATCAGATATTGAGGATCTGAAATAACAGAGATACACCAAATTCAATATCGAGCTCTTAAAAGGCAAGAAAAAGCTAGATCATGTGTTGTCAAGGATTGTAAAGGACCAGAATTTATACGGCAGAAAAGCAAAGCAAGGTGCAGCAGAGGGTAGCATGACAAGAGCAACAACCAAGGTGCATAACAGCAGCAATAACTTCATTATATGAAGTCTTCAAGTGGGCAACACTGCATACAATCATTGTAAATATATCATTGTACTTAGTCATTGTAAATACATTATTGTACAAATTGTACTAGTATCTATCTGCCAACGGTTGAAGAGGCAGTGTTGGGAGGTCTAGGATCATCATTAGGTGGTTGTGTCAAAGTTTGCGTTATGGTCTAGTATATCTTCTTCTTCTAAATCATTCTATATCATTGTAAAGTGGACCATTTTCCCTGGTACGGGAGTCCATTCTTCTTTTATTCTTCTATAGGGTGGTAGGGTGGTTCTAGGGTGAGTTGTAGCTCATTGGGTGTTGGGGCATCCGTCCATTTGAATACTGAAGAATCTCGAGCGTTGGAGCGTCCATCCAGTGGGAGTTGGAGAAGAATGCTTTTCTAGATTCTAGGAAGTTGGAGATTTATTTTCAATTGGAGTTGAATATTAAAGAATTATTAGAAAAGCATTAGGTGGTTTTTGTCCTGGAGTGGGTTTCCACCTTAAAAACTGTGTGCATTTATGTTCCTCTTGTTTGTTTCTATCATTGTACAAACACTGATAATAATTGAAGACTAACTAATGCTCTAATTGAAAGGAATACTGATTCACCCCCCCTCTCAGTATTTCCAACAATTGGTATCAGAGCTTGGTTCCTTCAATAGCAGTTTAACAGCTGGAAGGAGGTCATGGAGCATACCAAGAATGGTGTACCTCTATTCAATGAAAATAATTATGCACTCTGGAAAGGAAGAATGGAGGTCTATATCTTGGCGCAAGGTTACGAAGTATGGGACACTGTTCAAAATGGATTTACATCAACCACAAATGAACAAGGTAAGAAGAATTTGGTAAATGATGCAAAAGAAAAGAATATTATTATCAGTGGACTTATTGAATCTGCTTATCATAAGGTGTTGGGTTGTAAAACCGCCAAAAATGTATGGGACAAGCTTGAGAATATATATGCAAGTGACTCAAATGTCAAAGAAGCAAAGCTTCAAATCTATAGAGCAAAATTTGAGCAACTCAGAATGAAAGAAGATTGCAACATTGCTGCATGCTTCCAATACGTTGATGAAATAACCAATACTCTGGAAGGATTGGGAGAGCCAGTTGATGAGAAAACTATTACACAGAAGATTCTTAGAACATTACTAGGGAGATTCAACCCAAAGGTATCAGTCTTACAATACAGTGCAAGTCTGGACAAACTCAGCAAGGAAGAATTACATGGAGTTCTCATAGCATATGAAACGAGACTTGATGAAGAAAAGGGTACTTCAAATCTAGAAACTACGTTCGTTGCATCTAAGCAAACCAATAAGGACAAACAACCTTCAATTGAAATAACATGCACCTGCAAGTGTGAAGAAAAGGGAGATGATGGAGAAGGTCTTTCAGATGAAGAATATGCTTACTTTACGAGAAAACTAAAACCTGGTAATGGAAAATTCAAAGGTAAACTTCCATTGATATGTTTTGGTTGTGGTGAGGTTGGGAATTTCGTAGCAAAATGTCCGAACAAAAGTGATGGCAACTCAAAATGAAAGAAAGGCTTTAAGAAATTCAACAAGCAAGGCAAAAAGAAATGATCCAAAAGGAACTTTCTCTCTAAAGAAGATATCTCATCATCCAATGAACAAAGTGAAAACAAAGAAGAAGCCAATGAGAAAGTATTGTTTATGGCCAAGCACAATAAACAAGAAGTATCAAACAATGAAGAAGAAGGGTTGACCATAAAATAATTTTATGAGGAGGCAATCAAGCTTATAAAAGAGCTCAATGCTGAAAAGATCCATTCCAATACTCTTGAAGAACAAGTTCAAGGTCTCAAAATTGAGGTTGAAGAACACAAATGTATTGAAGAGTCACTTCAAAAGAAGTTGGAAGAAAACAACCAAGAAAGGGAAGCATTAGAAGCCGATGTAGTCTCGCTACGTAAGGAAGTGAAGAAGGGAAAAACTATCCAAAACTATGCCAACAGCTCAAGGGAATTGGAAGAAATCATCAACAATCAATGATCTTACAACGACAGAACTAGCCTCGGTTATAAAGAAGAAGAAGTAGGACCTTCTACAACAAAATACAATGAACCTATGAGATCTGACATACATGAAGACTTCATTGGACAAGATTTGCAAGCACATCCTTGGAAGACGATTCCTCGACGAATATTTTCATCCAGGTACCAACATATTTTTCATGGCTACTGTTATTCATGTGGAAAAATTGGTCATAAAGTTGTACAACGTCGTACGTACCCTAGGAACCAATACAATTCCAAGAGTTTCTTCAAATATGAACCTCCCAGGGCTCAACGAAACATCAATAGATTTGAACATTTAAGAAATAATATGGAATGTTACAAATGTCAGAACTTTGGACACATAGCCAGAGACTGCAGACTTGAAAATCCTCCAGAAGAATATTTGAAGCCACAGAATGAACGAACATGGAAGAAGAAGAAGACTGATAATTGTGCTCTCGCTCTCAAGGCTCAAAAAAATAAAGATGTGTGGTATGTTGACAGCGGTTGCTCAATGCATATGACTGGAGATAGAAGGAAATTTGTATCTCTGAAAGAGAAGAAGGATGGAACCATATCTTTTGGAAATGATGGATCTTTAAATGTTATAGGATCAGGTACCGTCACTCTCGGAAGCAAATATGTTATAGCCAAGAATGTTCTATTGGTCGAAAACATGAATCACAATCTACTCAGTGTTGGACAAATGTGTGATCAAGGACACACAATGCTATTCAACTCCACAAAATGTGAAATCAGGAAAGGTAGGTATGGTAAAATTGTGGCTACAACAAGTCGAGCTCCAAACGACATATATGTTCTGGATGAAGCAACTAAAGCATGTCTACTAGCTAAAGAAGATGAAAGTTGGTTATGGCACAAACGAATGGGTCACATAAACTTTGACAATCTTGTCAAGATAAGCAAAAAGGAAGCAGTACGAGAAATGCTGAAAATCTCAAAACCTTCCAACACACTATGTGAGGCATGTCGGCATGGCAAGCAGACAAAAGTCCAATTTAAAACAAAATAACACTTTGCATCACATCCATTGGAATTGATACATGCTAATCTATGTGGTCCTGTGAGAACAAAAGGCTTAGACATAGAATTATATTTCATGTTAATTGTAGATGACTATACCAGGATGACAACCGTCAGTTTCCTAAAGAAAAAATCTGAAGCATTTGAGTGCTTTAAGATCTACAAGGAGTTGGTTGAAAATGAAACTAATTTGAAAATAAAGTGTTTAAGATCAGATAATGGTGGAGAATTCACTTCCAAATTATTTCAGAAATGCTGTGACGAAAATAGAATAAAAAGGCAATTTTCAACAACACGAACACCTCAGCAAAATGGAGTTCCTGAAAGAAAGAATAGAACCGTATAGGAAATAGGTAGAACAATTTTGAAGGACTCAAAATTGGATGAAAAATTCTGGGTTCAAGCAATTGATACGACAGTCTTCATTATCAACCGAAGTCTTCTCAGGAATAATTGCAACAAAACTCCATATGAATTATGGAAAGGAAAACTAGCTAATGTAAAATATTTCAGAATCTTCAGAAGCAAATGTTATATCAAAAGAGAAGATCAAAATTTGGGTAAGTTTGAATCACGTGTTGATAAAGTATCTTTGTTGGTTACTCACGCAAAAGAAAGGCCTATAAATGCTATAATCTAAGACGAAAACATATAGTGGGGAGCATAAATGTTACATTTGACGAAGATGGTGTTCTAGCGAGTAATGATTAGGATCTAGAATCTTTGAAACTTGAGACAGAGGCTGAAAAAGACACAGATAAAATTATAGAACAAGAAGCAACTATCAACGACGAAGAAGTAAACAATGATAATCAAGATATACTAGAACAACAACAAGAAGCTCCTCCAAGGAGAACAAAAGAGTGGATTCAAAAGAACCATCCATCAAATCAAATCATTGGTGACATAAATGAAGGTCGAAAACTTCGTTCATCACAAGAAGCTCGCGTTGCTTTTCTAGCAACCTTTGAGCCTAGTAGTTTTGAGGAAGCCAGCCATAATGAACATTGGGTAGCAGCTATGAATGAAGAATTGGATCAAATTAAGAAGAATAACACCTGGGAATTAGTTCCGCGACCAAAATATAAAAATGTCATTGGGACTAAATGGGTGTTCAAGAACAAATTGAATGAAGATGGTCAGGTTACCAGAAACAAAGCAGGATTGGTTTGCAAAGGCTATGCACAAGTGGAAGGAATTGATTTCAACGAAACATCTGCACCAGTTGCCAGAATGGAAGCCATCCGAATGTTTCTCGCATATGCATGTTCAAGAAAAATCAAAGTCTACCAAATGGATGTTAAGTCATGATTTCTTAATGGAGAATTAGAAGAAGAAGTTTACATCGAACAACCTGAAGGTTTTCTGCTATCACAAAAATAAGACTATGTCTGCAGGTTAAAGAAGGCTCTATATGGTCTCAAGCAGGCTCCCAGAGCATGGTATGCTAGTCTTGATGGATATCTACGTCAACGAGGGTTCAAGAAAGGTACTGTTGATAGCAATCTTTATGTACAAATAAATAAAGATAATTTAACAATCGTTGAGGTATATGTGGATGATATAATATTTGGTAGCAATGATGATCAACTAAGTAAGAAATTTTCTACAAATATGCAAAGTGAGTTTGAGATGTCTTTACTTTGTGAGCTGACATACTTCTTAGGGCTTCAAATATCTCAGCAAGAGAAAGGAATATTTATATGTCAAGCCAAGTACATCAAGGAAATGCTCAAGAAATTCAAAATGGAAGATTGCAAACCCGTCCTTACTCCGATGGGAACATGTTGCAAATTGAGCATAGATGACTCATCTAAGGATGTGGATCAGAGGTTGTACAGATCTATGATTGGTAGTCTTCTATATGTAACAACCTCTCAGCCAGATGTTATGCAAGCATTTGGACAAGTAGCAAGATTCCAAGCAGCACCAAAAGAATCACATATTATTGCTGTCAAAAGAATTGTTCGATATCTAAAGGGAACAGAAGAATATGGCTTGTGGTATTCCAAGGGTAACAATCTCATTATTCAAGCCTTTACAGATGCAGATTGGGTAGGAAGCGTTGATGATCGTAAGAGTACTAGTGGAGTAACATTCTATCTAGGTGGTTGTCTCGTATCATGGTTGAGCAAAAAGAAAACTTCAATCTCATTATCTACAACGGAAGCAGAATACATTGCAGCATCATCATGTTGTACTCAAGTCCTTTGGATGAAAAAAACTTTGTAGGATCTTCAAGTACAATTTAGTGAGCCTATTCCCATATTCTGTAACAACAATAGTGCCATCATCATCTCCAAGAATCTTGTCATGCATTCAAAAATAAAACACATTCCGATCAAGTATCATTTTGTTAGAGAACAAGTTGCTGAAAATAATATCAAACTTGAGTATGTTTGTACAAAAGAAAAAATTGTTGATATCTTCACTAAACCTTTACCTCATGAAGCATTTGAATATCTTCGTCAAAAGCTTGGGATTCTACCAAGTTCTCATTAGATTACAAGTCTACAGGACAGTTGTGTGTCAGGGGGAGTGGAAGTGTGTATATGTCCACAGGATGGTTGTGTTTTAGGGGGAGTTACCCTTTGCCATTGATGTCAAAATGGGAGAGAATTTTGTAGGAAGAGGTGTCATGATCGCAGGGGGAGTACTTGTGTTTCCATCAATGCCAAAGGGGGAGATTGTTGATCAACGTTGTCATTGATGTCAACCCAAGCAACACCAGGGGATGACCCAATATTGCATGGGAATTTTGACCTAACAAATTAATATATTCTGGGTCAATAATGCTTTTTATGGTTTCTACTTGTCGATATGTTTCAGTTGATATATGGCACGCAATGTAATTCTTCTCGGTTTGAGAGATATTCATGTTTGAAGTTTGTACCCCTAATTAGTGGGCTAAAACCCCATGGGGTTGGGGCATGGGTCATTGAAAAGTCATAATTAATATTTTTTAAGCTCATAAAATCCCTTCCACATTCACTTGTTGAAGCCCCTCTCAACTTAAGCATTTATATAAATTGTGATCTTCATTTCCTCCTTAGGCAAGGGATTTCACCATCTAAAACAAGTCATTGTGGAATTTTCACTCTAAAGTTTTTTCTACGAAGGTTCAGAAGCTGAAATTTTTACGAGGTGAAGCTGAAATCTTGAGGAATCCGCTGTAAAAATTTCAGATTAAGTTGCGTAATATTTTTGGAGATATGATCTGTGGAAGTCAGGGTTTTTGCAGGCTCCTGAAATTCATCTCAAAGAAGTGACCTTGGTAAAATCGTCATAACTCTCTCTCTAAGTATTAGATTGGAATTCCGTAAAAATTGGAAAATAGTGCGCAGTATTTTGTTTTTTCTCGATCAATTTCAGAGCCAAATGAAGAAACAGTGACACGTGGCACGCTATACAAGTGCGTTCTGATGAAATAGTCCATAATCAGGACATTGTGAGAGATTGGGTATAAATATCTCTTGAAGAATCCAAATTGGGTCAGACCTGTGGCATTGGAAATATGACTCAGAGGAATACTACACGAACAAAAATCAGATATTGAGGATCTGAAATAATAGAGATACACCAGATTCAATATCGAGCTCCTAGAAGGCAAGAAAAAGCTAGTTCATGTGTTGTCAATGATTGAAAAGGACCAGACTTTCTATGGCAGAAAAGCAAATCAAGGTGCAGCAGAGGGTAGCATGACAAGAGAAGCAACTAAGGTGCATAACCGCAACAATAAGTTCATCATATGAAGTCTTCAAGTGGGCAACACTGCATACAATCATTGTAAAGGTATCATTGTACTTAGTCATTGTAAATACATTATTGTACAAATTGTACTAGTATCTATCTGCCAACGGTTGAAGAGGCAATGTTGGGAGGTCTAGGATCATCATTAGGTGGTTGTGTCAAAGTTGGGGTTATGGTCTAGTATATATTCTTCTTCTAAATCATTCTATATCATTGTAAAGTGGACCATTTTCCCTGGTACAGGAGTCCATTCTTCTTTTATTCTTTTATAGGGTGGTAGGGTGGTGCTAGGGTGAGTTGTAGCTCATTGGGTGTTGGGGCATCTGTTCAGTTGACTACTAAAGAATCTCGGGTGTTGGACGTCCGTCCAGTGGGAGCTGGAGAAGAATGCTTTTCTAGATTCTAGGAAGTTGGAGCTTTATTTTCAATTGGATTTGAATATTAAAGAATTATTAGAAAGGCATTAGGTGGTTTTTGTCCTGGAGTGGGTTTCCACCTTAAAAACTGTGTGCATTTGTGTTCCTCTTGTTTGCTGCTATCATTGTACAAACACTGATAATAATTGAAGAATAACTAATGCTTTAATTGAAAGGAATACTGATTCACCCCCCCTCTCAGTATTTCCAACAAACAGTCTAAAGGAACAAAGAGAAAAAACATCAAGAGTTATTTTTCATCCTCTGTTGCCGCAACCTCTGCTAATCCCACTTCCTCTCAACCAAGTCGTCAACCCACTATAGCACCTAAAGCATCTGTCATTTTTCTATCCTTGGTTGAATAAGAAGTGAAAATTTGAAAGGAAGACATCATGCTAAACAACCACCATTAGCTAACTCTAAGCACCTACAATGAACTTGTCCTCTCATTTTACTGTTCCTTGTGAAATAAGTAAACTGATGTAAAGCAGGCATCATGCTAACATGCACTACTAACTAGCTAACTCTAAGCACCAGTAACATATCTTATCAATAATGTGTTTGTTTTCTTCAATGCTGTGGCAGCACTAAATAATAGTATGGGTGAAGTAAGCAACAACGTAACACAAGAAGAGATCAAATCGTGAACATAATGATAGATCAGACCATGAGTGTGAACCTTGACCATGAATGGGTTTGAGAGTTTTAGCCTTTAGATGTTTAAGGTTTTGGAGGTTTACTCATTAAAAAATCAATATTTTGTCGGGGGGGATCCATATTTAATGAAAGTGTTGGAAATTATTTTCTACTGACATTCAGATAAAACTTTCCCATCAGTTTCCCCTTTCTTTCTCTCTTTCAAAAGTTCTAAAATATTAAAAATATATATATTTCCTTTAAAATGAAATACCATGCCCTCATTAAACATATATGATGATCTATCATAAGATCCCATGCTCTCATTAAACATTATAAATTATGATAACATCCCACTCTAACAACGACCACTCTGTATCTAAGTACCAATCTCACAGTCAAGCTACTACCAATCTCTGCCAGCCCTTCAAACTCAACGACCCAATGTTACAATTAGCTGCTCTTGGTTTAGCGGTTAATCCTTTTGAATGACAGTTGTCAACAATGAGAATATCCAAGCCCCAAACGAATTTCAAGGGATCCTTCAACATTGCCAAATTTCAAACTTAAAATTTAAAAAATAGTGAACAGTGCCACCTGGATAATATATATGGACCCATATATAGATATTAGAGAGTAAAAAAAGAGTTAGGATTTACATTGGTTGGGGTGGAGTTTGCATTTTTGCAAAGTTCCCAGGATATGAAACTGATCCACCATATTTTTTTAAAAGCACAGGTCCTAGATAATACTAGCAAATAGAGAGTACAAAATATATAATTTAACCAAAAAAATCAGGATTCAGGACTCACAACATTAGAAGTTAGAACTATAAGCTATAACCAAGAAAACAGGACATGCATCGCAGGGCCTGTGTTTGACATGTATCCTAAAAATAGAGCAGTTTTCAAATGTGTATTGGACACATAACCTTGCAGTTTCCCTATTTGTCGGTGCCAAGATCCAATTTTATAAGAAACTAGAAACATCTACAAAATATTGAAACAACTAGCTACTACTTCAATGCTAATGTGAAAATATTATCAAACACATAAGAAATTAGAATTTCAATTCACATAAACCATATATATAAAAGTTAGAACCATAGTTTTTGTTTGGAAGGAGTTACTTTTTTCGCTGCACCTAAAACCGCGCTCTGCCTCCTGGTCTACCCTGTGCATAGGGTTTTTGGTGCTGCGACAGGGTGGTGTCGGTCGGGTTGCTCGCCTTAGCTTGGGTTCAGCCCAATGGTGGACCAAGAGACTGGATGAGATCCCCTCGGTGGCTCCCCCACCCGAGGATCCGATGAAGGTGACCCTTTCCCTTACTGACTGAGCATTGGTTGGGTAGTTCATGGGCTTATGGCCTTCACCAAAATCTACAAAATCCTGGATCACCCAAAACTGGAAGCCCCTCATTGCAAATAGCATCACCTTGTACTTTCTGAGGCAGGGTTTCTTGTTGGGTGTGGAGCCTTATTATCTTGTTTATTTTGTATCACAACGTTGGACCCCTGTACCTTAATGGGGTGGCAACATCACCCGTAATTAAACGCTGCCTGGGGGGTCCAGGGGGTAGTGCCCCCGAAGCTAAGAATAGATGTAAAATTGCCTTGTAAAAGTATAGTAATTTCTAGTCAATCTTGGCCGTTCATTAGGCAGATAATCTAACGGTAGAAGTTATGTTTAGTTTATGGTTTTTTGCCCTAGAAGGAAACCCCTCGCTTGTATGAGGGTATTGTATTGCGCCTATGTATTGGATGAGTATTCTCATAGTGAGAAACATAAAGGGAGAATGTGAGAGAGAATAGAGGATATTACAACGGATCTGCTGTAGGTTGTGTCTCCTCATTTTGCTGGATAATAGAAAGGAAGGACTGGCTGTTCGGGGTGGACGTAGCCCAAACTAGGTGAACCACATATATCTGCGTCTCTCTGGTTTTATGTGTTTTGTGTGCTTGTGTTTTTCGCATATTTTATATGTTGCATTGCTCTGTAATTTATAATTTTCTAACATTTCTTCCTGTTTTAATTCAAGCCAAAGGAGGATAAGGAATTGATTTTCAGGAAAATACCCTATTTCATGGGTCCTTAAGGACTGTATTTAAATCATTGGACTCCAGGCTTCAACCCCTCTAAGGATGTTCCATTTACCATTCTAGTCTGGGCTAGGCTCTCAAACTTGCTGGTGCACTGTTGGAACTGAGAATCACTGCAACAAATCGGCAACACCCTTGGAAAATTCATAGACAGAGTAAACAAAAAAGATCAATATGACTGCGCCATAATCTGTGTCGAGGTTGATCTCGATTTTGGGTTTCCATAAGCCATTAAGATTATGGTGGGAAACTGGTCGCATCTGTAGAAATTAGACTACAAATAGTTGTCGTTCAAATTCCGCGGATGCCATGAGTATGGCCACTTTGTCAAGAACTGCCCCAAAAATGTAGGCCCAGAAAAGGAGAAAGAAGAAGGATGGCAACAAGCCAAGAAATCTAGAATGAACCTTAGGCCAGGGCCAATCAAATAAGGAGCAGAGAAAGGAAAGGGAAGTATAGCACCCACGGGGAGCATTCCTAAAGCCAAACCCACCCAGAAAGGTCAAGAGAACAACTTTGTGGTCTTGAGCTCAGAGACAGAGGAAGTCCAAGAAATCGAACCACGCGACATGTAGAAGGATCTCCAAATGTAGGAAGCCCTAGAACCATTGAAGATCGGTGAGTATCCCGGAGAAACCTTTAAAGAGAAAGAGCCTGTCTCTGAGGGTGAAGATCTGGATTTAGAGGAGTCGAAGGAAGAAGCAGAAATTGGGGACCCAAACTTCGGTCAGAAGATTGACCAAGGGACGAAAATCCTCCAGGGAAAAGAGAGAACAAGAAAACTACAAGGAGAAGCTGCAGGGGCTCCAGCCGACCCTAGAAAATATGTTGGCAAGAAACCATAAGGCAAACATAAATCAAATCCAGGGCTCTAAGGGAGCCCTCTCAGCTCAAAAAAGGAAGTAATGAAGATCATCTCCTGGAACTGCAGAGGGATGGGGAGCGACCTAAAATAGGAAGCAATGAAAAGTCTAGTAAGGTTGGAAAGGCCAAACATTTTTCTCATCCAGGAGACCAAAATGGAGGAAAGGGAATTTCTCCATAAAGAAAACAGTTGTGGGGAAAAGGAGGAGGTATTTTTGTCTCCTCTAGAGGCGCCTCAGGAGGGCTGGGAATTCTAAGGGACAAGACATGCTTTGAGAAAATCCTGGTTAAAATAAAATCAAACTAGATTTTTGCTCAGTTTTTGCATCTCCATACGAAAGAGATAGTGAGTATTTTCAATATTTATGCCTCGGCCATCTTGGGAGACAAAAAAAACTGTTGGGAATCCATTAGGGTTCTAGCAAATGAGATTCAGATGGATAATGTTATTCTCGTTGGATACATGAATATTAATTTAAGCCAAGGGGAGAAACGAGGGGGCAGTATTGTAAGGGATCCAACCAGAGAATGGGTGGAAGAAATCATTCAAGATTGGGATCTATTGGACATCAAGCTAGTCAAGGGAAAATATACATGGACCAATAGAAGAACGGGTTCGGGTCACATTGCTGCAAGGTTAGATCGCTTTCTCGTCCAGATTTCCTTCTTGCTTTTAGGTCTTGATGTCAGTTCTGCTATTCTTTCTTCGTCAGTTTCTGATCACAAGCCCATTAGCATGAGATGAAGCTGCATATGGATATAGGGCCTATTCCTTTCCATTTTAGTGCTCTTTGGGTGCAGCAGCTGGATTTTTTGGACAGAGTTGAGGAAGTCTGGAGACTCCCTGTCAGTGAATCCCCCTTCTTTGTGTGGGAAGAGAAGCTGAGGAGAGTGTAGAGGGCCCTAAAAAGCGGGGCTAAAGCCCTTCCTTCTCCAACCGAGTCAAGGCGGGCTGCCCAAGCCTGTTTAGAGAGTCATAAAAAAAAAAATGGAAGATATGGACATCTTGTAGGACAACTTAACCTTGGAAGAGGAGCTCAAGGTTAATCTTCACAAGGCTTGCATCCGAGAGAAGGAATCTTGGAGACTTAAATCTCGCAGTCTGTGGCTACAAGTTGGGGATGGGAATACCTCATTTTTTCATAAGTAGACTCAAGTTAGAAGAAGCTTCAATTCTATAGTGGAGATAACCTCAGGATACCAATCCTTCTCTGAATTTTCCAGCATAATTTTTTTTTCCCATCAACACTTCAAAGACTTGTACACAGAGGATAAGCAAGTGAGTCACAACTCTAACCTACTCGAGTTGTTCCCTTTAAAGGTCAATGCCCAAATAAATTCTATGCTAACTGTTCTTGTCACCATCAATGAAATCAAGCAAGCCCTTGATGAAATGGATCCAGATAAGGCTCCTCGGCCGGATGGGTTTACTGCTCGATTCATTAAAACTTGTTGGAACATTGTTAAAAAGGACCTCTACAAAATGATCTTAAATTCTCAGACTTGCCACAAACTTAGGGGCAACACAAACTCGACCTTCTTGTCCCTTATACCTAAAGAGAAGGGTGCCAGTTCTTTCAACAGATTCAAGCCAATTTCTCTCTGCAACATTGGCTACAAGCTCATCACTAAAGTCCTGAAAAACAAGCTGAAAGGCCTTCTTCCAGAAATCATTCCTGACAATCAAGGGGGATTTTTCAAAGGTAGGCAACTAACCGATAATTTCATTCTTGTTCAGGAAGCGATCCATTCAAGCATAGAAAGATGATAAAAAGGCATGTCTGTCAAGTTGGACCTGGCTAGTGCATTTGGCAGAGTTACGCACAAGTTTCTCTTTGTGGTTATGTAACAATTGGGTTTGACTGCCGTTTTATAAGCTGGGTCAAGGCCTGCATTGTGGAACTGCGAATTGCCCCACTTGTCAACAGGCGTGTTACTGACTTCTTCAAGGCGAGTTGGGGGATAAAGCAGGGATGCCCTCTATCACCCCCTCTCTTTGTCATTGAATCCTCTTTCCTCAGCTTTATGCTAGACAAAAGACAAATCGATCAATATATTATGGGTCTTAGAATCACCAGGGGAGTCAGAGACATCAACCATGCACTCTTTACTGATGAATCCATCCTACTGGGGGTTGCTTCCTCCAGCTCGGCCTCCTACTTCAAGCTGGATCCTGATTGCTACTTCCTCGATTCTGGGAGTGAACTAAACACAGGAAAATGTTTCATTTATTCTTGAAACCTTTTTGGACTCGAGGTAAGTACGATCACTAGGATTTTTGGCTTCAAAGGCGCCAAAAAATGGGTGTCTTTTAAATACCTTAGACTGCCAACCTTTCAAGGTTGCCCGATTGGGGGGGACTGGTACCCCTTTATGGACAAATTCAAGCTTAAAATGCAAGCCTGGGGAACGTCATGGCTCAAACTGGCAGGTAAGACTGTTCTCATTAAGTCAGTCCTTAATAGTCTTCCAACCTTTTAGAGTTCTATTATGTTGGATCCAGTGTGCATTATTCGCAAGATGGAGCAATCCATTCGATCTTTTTTCTGGAAATGAGGGAAGAATAACGCTAAGAGAATTCTGTTGGTCAACTGGGATAAGATCTCTATGCCGCTACTGGAGGGTGGCCTCCACAAAGAATACCTCAAAGAGCACAATATCACTCTCAGGGCCAAGATCTTATGGTTGCAGGTAGCAAGGAATCCGGGATGGGCACATATTGCTTTGTGGAAAAAATATAGCTTTGGAAAGTGTCTTCGCAGCCTGGAGAACTTTTGAGCTAATCAACATGGCTCCCCGATCCATCAGTTGTGTAAGCATGCTCTCCGGCTACTGCGTGACGACTTGTTTTGGATTGCAGGAAATGGGAAGTGGATCAACCCATGAGAGGATGGGATCATGAACGTAGAAGCGATTGGGAATGATCCTGAGTTGTAGCAGCTAAGAACGTGGATGATCGCAGATGCCCGACGCACGATGTGGGACATTTCTGAGTGGGACAACAGCAACTGGGCAGGGTGGTAGAAGATAGTTATGCCTTCTCATTTGGAGCAAGCGTGGGCCAAATTCATGGTAGTGCTGGCTGAGAAAGCCCCTCTTAATGCAAGAAAAAAAGAAAAAAGGGGTTGGGGTTCCTCGACAGGATGTTATTCCACAACACAAAGCTACAGGTGCCTTAAGGCCATTCCCACTATCCCATGCAACCCTGCGATTTGGAAAGGGATTTGGCAGGTTAAAATCATTCTGAAGATTGACATGTTCACTTGTAAGTTGGGGCACAACAGTATCCTCACAACTGAAAACCTGCAATGTCGTGGCTTCCACGACCCCTTTCGGAGCCTGCTCTGTGAACAATAGGAGGAAAATTCGGTCCACATCTCTCTCGAGTGCCTCTACACTTGGGACATTTGGAATGAAATTTTGCTGATTTGGAACAATAGCCCCATCCTCCCAATCACCATCACGGGTATGCTGTCTAATTGGGGAGACCTGTTTCCTAAGTCCTTATTTGGGAGAGGCTAGCCAAACCAGGGGTGGATGATTATCCCGTGCTCATTTGTTGGAATATTTGGCTTGAAATAAACAATCAGATCTTTTAAGAGAAGGAATTAAGCCAACAACATATCATTTTGAAAATCAAAATATTTTTCAAAGAAATAATGCAGGCCAAGGTGAACCAGAAGCGGGTTTGTAGATTAAAACAAGAAGGTAGGGATTAGTGCTAACAGATGGGGCTAAACCTTCCCATTGGGAAAAATATGGATAAGTGCAGAGAAGAATGGAAAATCAGATTAAAGGATGAGGACTTCGAAAAATGGAGAAGGAGCACATATATCCACACTATGTTTTTTGACGGTGCAACAAAGGGGAATCTGGGGAAGGCCAGAGGTGGAGGAATTATTCGCTGCGCTTTAGAACAAATCATTTCCCACTTTGCTTGGGGTTTGGGGTTTACTTCGAACAATCAAGTGGAAGCCATGGCTCTCCTCCAAGGCTTGAAACAACTGCAAAAATATGGAATGAAGGAGGCTCGAGTCATTGGATATTCACAAATCCTCATTGACTTGATTGTGACAAAATCAATCCTTAAAGACCTCCATCTGCAACGGTTGTTCACTCGCATCAACAAGTTGATCATGTCCTTTGACAGACTTCATTTCTTTCACGTCCTTCAGAAAAATAACAAAGACGCAGACCTTGAAGCCAACACTGTTGTCTCTTTACAAGTGGGATCTCTCCTCTGCAAAGAGGGGGATTCATGGGATCCTCTGCCTTAGCCAACCCCTCTCCTTTGTCCCAAGTACAAATAAACATGGACGTGAGCCTATAGCCAGCTTACTGGATTCCTGCTAGGTACTTCCAAGAAAGGCTAAGAGAAATTTTCCTTCCAAATATGTTATTGTCAATTAAAATGGAGAAATTTCACTCTTTGCCAGATCATTTATTAAAAATCAAGAATATTCAAAATGAATTGACAAGAAAATGGAAGAATAAGATATGGTGATTATAACATCAACAAATTCCCTTCTTCCTATGCAAATTCTATTGAGACCTTGAAAATTAGTAGAACTGATAAAGATCTCACATTTGAACAACAACAATACAAGTGGAAAAAGAAATTTGGGAATAGTCACGGGATTAAACCTTTTGAGGTAGTACTTGCAGCGAAGTTTAAGAGCAAGGGCATTAAAGAGACCAAAAAAATGATATTATCTCCTCCAAGTCAGGTAAAAGTAGAAAAGCAAGTAAATACTGTTGCTAGGGAAAATTAGGACGTATAAGAAGAGTTTTCACAACCCAAAGCATTCTTCCGATGATCAATCCAAAAAGACACATGTTGACTTGGAAAAACACAAGGAGTATGAAAAGCTCTATGCATTCGTGGCTAAAAAAAAATTCAGTGGTACGATTGATTGGTATGTTGATTTAAGGGTGTCTAGACATTTTATCAATGCTATTGATTTTTATGCTAATTTTGAGTAGGACAAATCAATGTTTCATGAAATAGGAGAATTTTTTTATAAGTGAAGCATTAGAAGCATCATTTTCCTAGATTCAATGAAGTAGCTAGCATTTTATCCACAATTTCTTTCCTTCAACATTAGATGGTAGAAGAGCAAGGCTTATTTTCTTCTACACAACAACTCCCAACCCCCACAATCGTATAGTCAAATACCTTCACAATACCCAATGACTCTAACAGTGAGCCAATGGCCCAATCCCCTCACCCCTCAGTCATTGAGATCAAGAGATCTTGACATCGTCTCCATCTCTCTCTTGCTAAACACTACAGTGTTCAAGTTTATAATCTCAAACTCTCCAATTGTATCATTGAACTTTTGTTGCTATTATATATCTTTTGTTTAGACTTATTCATTCATTTAACAGTGCACCTTTATTGTCTTTGTCTTTTTTTTTTTCAGCATTACCTAGGAGTTGCATTAGCACTACCATAATAAAATTTATGTATATGTTTTAAATTTTTTGGTCATTTGTTGGACACTAATAAAATTATCTCATTTTATCTTTATCTATCTGACCTACTACTATTCACTTGACTTTTACAATTATTCCTCTTATTGCATGTGTTGACTACCAAAAATGCAACTAATTTTTTTTAATCTATCAATGTTAATTTTCCTGCGAAACTACAATCCATTAACCTAGCAAATTTGAGCATGTATGCTTCCACATTGTTGTTGAGCCTTGCAATAGGTATGTATTTACTCTTGATTACTGTCCTTTTTCCTCTTCCTTATCCATCTTGTGCCATGATATAATAATATAATGAAAGGATTTTTTTATGAAGAATGAATGAAAAATGATCTTGATACGATTTAACCGTCCAAACTAATTCTCGTTGCTTTTTATGCTGAAAATAGACAACAGGACTTAATCACGGGAAAGAAGACGCGTTAAATGCGGTCGAATCGAAGGTAAATCAGTAAGGATTAGCGCAAGAATGAATGAACTTTCCGAGGATAGCATTTTGTCGTGGATCCCTTAGGATCTCCTGATCCTGAGGGATCACACTTATCTTTCCTTTTAGCTATAAAGGGACAGGGAGAGCTAGTTCTCAAGGATCATGAATGATGTATCTTTCATTTCTGCATAATTTTTAATCGTAATTCACAGAACATAGTTCTGAATGATAATATCGTATTGTGATGATTAATATATAATTTGCTTTGTTGTTTATTCAATTATTCTGGAGTAATTAAGCAGTATTTGCTGGTGGCTATGGGCCCGGTCCCTGGTGAATCTCACTGCTGTTTCCTGTGTTATACTTTTCCATTTATTGCAAGTGTATTCTGCTTTTCTGCTTTGTAGTTGAAGTACCTTTGATAATTTAGATTTATGGTATTTATTTCCATTAAATACGCCTTTCCATATTATTTCCTTAAGGAATTAGTTGCTTTTTAAAAGAATTGGTTTTGATTATTTAAAGCGTAGACAGTTATTTCCAATCCTTTTCTTTTGTTCAATATTTTAGATCCAGCTGAAAGAGCTCGATTAATGCTTTAATGCTCTCGGTTGATTGTCATTTGAATTAGTTGAATTAATAATGAATCACATTTTGGGTTATAATGCATAGATGAATCACTTCCTTTAAATCTTCAAGATTTATGATTGCATCTATATTAAATGATTGGCCTTAGCATTACTCTTTGTATGAATAGCTTGCACATATTGTGTACACGCTTGAGATAAAAGGACTCACTCTGGTTGATAATTAATGTGAGGAAATTAGGAGTTTTAAAGACACCTGTTAGCACCCAACATTTTGGCGCCATTGCCGGGGAGTGTGTTGCCACTCTGTAAAAAGAGTAATGTATGATTGATGTTTTTTCTCTTGAGCAAGAATTGGGTATTAAAAGCGGAAGGTAAGAACCTGCGTAGAGAACGAGTAAAATACTCGCTCACCCACTCGCTTTCTAGCAGAATTGCGTGAGAGTTTAAGGTAGGAATGAATGTTTGTATTTTTGCATGAATGACTAAGAGGGAAAGACATGAAAAAGAAAAAATTCCTCCTTCTAAACTTGAAAAACCTAAGGGACCGGTGACCCTTGGACAATCAACTTTTATCGATGAAATCTTAAGAAAAGTTGAGTCTCAGTCATCAGAAGGACCCCGAATTGTTGCTGCCAGACATCCTACTGACTTCCTTCAAGCCGCAGGACCAACATCTGTAGCTAACACTGAGATTCAGAGAAAGACTGAAGGGATTGAGCAGAGTTTTCAAGATACTGATAATTCACAAACTCGCCCTTCACAAGAAGGAAATTCTTGCAACCTCCATGAATGAGAAGGAGAAACATGAAATTTTGAAGTTAAATTATCAGAACCTAGATCTCCTGAAGTAGTGATTGAGCAAAGGACACCTAGTATTCAAGATCAAGGTAGTGTCGCTAGAACCATTCCAGCCTCTTGTAGACATCCTAGGAATAATTCTCTAGCTCCAGAGATCCCTGAATAATATTGGCATATTTTTGACCAAATGGCTAATAACCAACAACCTCAAACTTCTTTGTTACAATACCCTATTTTTGACACAACTGTCAATGCCCCCATGAAGGATATCCCATTACAGAACACTCCTACCTTGCATGGGCTAACTTCAGAAGATCCCGATGCATTCCTTTTCGAGTTTGATGTCTTATGCATTGGTTATGACTACATTACCGACCCCCAGAAGCTGAAGCTATTCCCCTCTACTCTGAAGGGAGAAGCTCTGTGTCAGTTCATGGGACTTGGTGGAGGCACCACCAATGACTGGGACCAAATGAAAACATCTTTCCTTAAGAAATACCAAGATTATTTCCGAACTAGAGAACTAAAAGATGAAACTTTTCAAATGGTAGCTAAGCCCAGTGAGACTCTGGAAGAATATGTAGAGTGTTTCCAATATAATCTACAAAGATCTCCTTACACAAATCTGCCTGATAATGTTCTAAAAACCATGATGATCAGAGGTATTAAAGACCAATGGGTAGAGACACTAAATATAATGGGTAAGGGTGATATTTATCAAGAAAACTATAACAATATTATAGATTTGGGCATCAAGTGTTCCAGGGGCAGTACAAGGCTAAAACCAGTGGGACGCGATGTAAGACCCAAAGACAGCAAAGCCTCAGGAGGAAGCATTACACGAAGCGAAATCAACAATCTGTTGGAGGATTTCAAGACTGATATCCTGGGGACCTCGGCGACACAATTGGATGTCATGCAAGCTAAGAAAAAGCAGGCTATAGCAAAACAGAACTTGGCTATTTTCTGCCCCCGTTTCCGACAGAAGCACAGTCATAAAGAATTCCCCTAGATGCGATACGAACATGTGCCATATGCACTAAAGAGCATGCCACAGAAAGTTGTCCATCACTCCTAGGATTAAAAGCAGTCTTCAAGGAAGCGGAAGAAGAAATGGAACTAGTATATCTGTTGAACCAGCATCGTCAATGGCAAGCACGTTAGACAGGTATGCCTACCGATCCATCTTCGTTCTTTCCTCCCTCTCAATATAATTATCAACAATATTCAGGGGCAGCATGGCAGAATCATCCCCCCTTTTTTCCACCTCAAGCATTTTTTATGCCACCATGGCCCAATCAGTCAAATCCAAATAATAATAATTGGCCAAATTCCCCTTACCCGCCAGCATTATGGAAAAACGACCCTTATTCCTCCCAACGGTCCCCTTCCACCTCACAAAATCAGAACTGGCAAAGATACACGAACTAGCCTATGGGGACAGCTCCCCTGCCTCAACCAACTTTACCAACACCTTACACATTGCAGCAGAATCCTCAATCTAATATGTGACCGTAGCTTCCAGCTGAACCCAACCCAAATCCTAACAACAGACCAGTTCAGTCAATACAATCATTGAGGGTCTAGACCCTGAGGATGAGTTGAAAGAATGTAACGAACTTAGGTTCAGATTTGGACACATAATCACTCTAGAAAAGGATAAAGATTTGCAACCTGAAGAACCGCACACAAATAAGCCTCTTACTGTAGATGATCAAAAAATAAAACAAGGGTAAGATACAATCAGACAAAAAAATCCTGAACAAGTCATAACCACTTCCCCCCCATTCCCAGAAAGATTGTTGATACCATGCCCAATTGAATATCCTGACTTTGATCTTCTGGGTGAACTTAAGAACATTTGTATAAAAATTCCCCTCCACCAGGCTATCCAAGATATTCCAATATATGATAAAACTATTAAAGAATTGTGTATAAAGAAGTCTATGAGGAAAACAAAAATAATCCCTACTGTCCATGTTGTCGGGACTTTGTTTGATTTATTACTAGGCAAAGAGACTCCTGTAAAATATGAGGATCCCGGAAACCCCATTGTCACAGTCCAGATAAATGGCCATTATTTTCCAAAAGCTTTAGTTGACTTAGGGGCAACCATCAATATTCTCACAACTACAACTTGCAACATTCTTGGCATCACAACCTTGGAACCAACAACTACCTTACTAGAACTAGCTGACCGCTCAGTCATTAGACCAGAAGGAACATTACAAGCTGTGATGGTCTCTGTAGAAACTTGAGAATACCATGCAGATTTCTTGATTATTAATCCTAGGAACCATTTAGATGGACATCCCTTAATATTAGGAAGGCCTTGGCTAGCGACTGCTGATGCTTATATCAGCTGCCGAACAAGTAGTATGACTATAACCAGGGGGAATGATGTGAAAAATTTAGCTTTATACCCTCTTGCTCAGCCAAGCTTGACTATTATGAAAACCAGGAAGCAACCTGCAGCATACTTAACAAAAAATATTCGGTCACCATTGACTGTGATAAATACCTTTGAATTAAAAAACCAAACTAAAGACAGTGTCATTAATACTTTTATCAATCACCCTACCACAGTATCAAGTTCGAAATGCCACATGATTAAAGCAGTCCTTGACAATGAAATCGAAGAAGATCCCCTGAGAGATATCAATGAACAAACAATACCAACAACCACTGTTTATAATAGCAAACCTATCGAAATTGAACCAGGGAAGATCCTAAACATTAACAGTAATCTAAGTGATGGCCAACAACAGAAACTTATTCAAGTCCTTAGGAAAAATAAAGGGGCTTTCGATTGGGATTACTCAGATATGAAAGGGATTGACCCTCAGCTATGCATGCATCACATCTACACTGAAAAGGATGCAAAAACCATTTAACAACCTCAACGTAGATTAAATCCTCACCTAAAAGATATTGTTAAAGAAGAACTTCAAAAAATGTTAGATGTGAATTTTATCTATCCTATATCTGACAGTAAATGGGTTTCTCCATTGTTTTGGGTTTCCAAAAAGAATGGGAAATGGCGAATATGTGTTGACTATAGAGAACTCAACAAGGCAACGAAAAAAGACTATTTTCCCCTTCCATTTATTGATCAGGTCCAAGATACACTGGCAGGGAAGAACTTTTTTTCTTTCCTGGATGGCTTCAGTGGCTACAACCAAATCCAGATTGCCCCTAAAGACCAGGATAAGACTACCTTTACCTGTCCGTGGGGAACATTTGCTTACATGGTATTACCTTTTTGATTGTGTAATGCACCTGCCACATTCCAAAGAGCCATACTCAGTATTTTTGTAGACTTGATAAATGAAGGATTGGAAGTATATATGGATGATTTCATACGCTATGGAGATGTCTCCGAGAAATCATTATAGACATTGGAAAAAGTTATGGAATGGGTATTTCTACTAGCCTATGTTTAAGTCACGAAAAGTGCCATATGATGATGACAAAAGACCTGATTTTGGGTCATTACATTTCAGTAGCTATAATATTCCAAAATTTGCATACACAAATTGGAATATTAATTTTTGCTCAAATCATATAGGAGGTGAATAAAATGGGTGAGGAGGCCCATGAGTAGGAATAAGATCCCTCATAGTGTGAAAGGGATCTATGGAGTAGCTTTATTTTCCACCTTCCAGTGTGAAAAGGGGCAATTGCAGGAGGACAATGTCAAGTTTGACCAAGTCAACAACGCTGCCGAAGAGGGTGTGGCTTGCTTGGGAAGACAACACAGTTTGAGAGGGAGAAATATTCTTTGTGGAAGAAACCCTAATATGTGGGTTCTATTCACTTGCATAAAAGGAGGAAGAGGCAGCCATAGAGAGATATGTTTGAGTATACGATTATTTGTATGTTTAGACTAATTGTAGTTTCTGGCTGTTCAGCTGAGTTGTAGTGTTGTTTAGCACAAGGGATTCCTGTTTAGGAATTCTTCTCCTTCTTGAGAGGCCTCTTGAAGGATTGCACTCCATTTCTCCACATCTAGGCTCGAGGCCAAAGCCATTCCTCCAGCTACAACGTTATTTATGCTCAAGTGTAACGTTGTGTTGCAGGGTGTTGTAGTGGAGGGTTCCACAACACCATTCATTGTCTCATCTTTTAGAGGATGGGGCTTATATTCCTCGGGAAGGTTAGTGAGGAAGGTTTTCAGAGCTGATTTTCATATCTTGGCATCAGGCCAAGCTTCTCCCATCATCAGCAGTGCAGTCCCTTCTCCAGACTGCGTTATTTCAGTGTATATTTGTAGTGGGGGTTTGCACCACTATCTTGGAGGGCAAGATCTTCAGTGCTAGGATCAGCCTTGCACTCGAGAGATCCATTGGAGGAGGTTTGATTCAAATTGTACATCTTATTTAGCCATCTCCATATATTTTCAGTTTTGTGTTGCAACTGCTACCCTGCAACTTCGATATTTCTGCAAATTTTCCATTTGTATCTATATTTCAACCAATCCTTCTAAGGATTGTTGTACTATTGTTTTCAGGGGTTGAGAGCTTGCTCCCCCACATTTCTTGAGCTCATATTGTCATATCATTGTATTTCCATTTATTATGTCGTAGTGTCTCCTATAAACTGCACTATTATAGCCATGGCTTCCTTCATGTAGCAATATTTTCCATTTATCATGTATATGTTCTATTGAGAGAGGCATTACCCTACTTGAGTGATTGTTTCCTGGAGCATTTGTATACATTGTTGCTGATATGATCTAATATGATGGCTATTTGGATCTTCTAACTATTTCTGCATTCATATAACGCTGCTTCTCCATTGTATGTTCTTGTATGAGCTGCAGTCCCTTCACCGGGCATTTTATCAAGACAACTAGGTATTAGAGACCTGTTTAACCCACCTTGAGTGATTTATTTTGAGCCACCTCTTGTATTTCGGTCTTAGACACATTGATCTAAGGGATCCAGGTCCTGGTTTCAAATCATATTGTAGCCATTCCTGGAAAATGCGTTTTCCAGTCATGCCTTGCTAGTTGTTCCAAATTTGGTGTTAGAAAATTATATATTATGGAGCAATGCAACACATAAAATATGTGGAAAAATACAAGCACACAAAACACATAAAACCAGAGAGACACAGATATACGTGGTTCACCCAGTTTGGGCTATGTCCACCCCAAACAATCAGTCCTTCCTTTCTATTATCCAGCAAAAAATGAAGAGACAAAACCTACAGCAGATCCACTGTAATATCCTCTGTTCTCTCTCACAGTGTCCCTCTCTGTTTCTCGCTCCGAGAATACACACATAATACACAGCCGTAATACAATACCCTCATATATACAAGGGGGTTGCCTTCTAGGGAAAAAAACCCTAATCTAAACATAACTTCTACCGTCAGATCATTTGCCTAATGAACGACCCAGCTTCACTAGAAATTACTATACTTTTACAAGGAAATTTTACATCTGTTTTTACCCCGGCAAGGGGGGGCTCCGAAAAGCGCTGCTGCCCCCCCTGGACCCCCCACAGCAGCGATTAATTACGGGTGGCGTTGCCGCCCCTTTGAAGGTATAGGGGTCCAATGCTGTGATACAAAGTAAATAAGATAATTAGGCTCCACACCCAACATTTGGAATATTAAAGTGGTATCAGAGCATCAATATTGGCTCAGCCTGTGAGTCTCAACCCAAGAGATTAGAAGATTGAAGAGGATGGGTTTTATCTCATCATATCTTAGATCCATGAAGAACCTCCCAAAGGAGGATAAGTAGAAAGAAGAGGAAGGACCCTGCACTTCCTATTCTCATCGAGAAGGGGACAGAGAAATGAGCAGGAAAAAGACTCCATCTTTTAGAGAAGAAAAAGGGGACAAGCTTACAAAGCTTCTTCCTAAATCTGTAGTTAATATTTATGAATATTTCAAGAAGATCAGGAGGGATATGTATGGAGAATCTCCAAAAGAGTTTGAATCTAAAACAAACTCTAGATTGTCATATGAGGAGTGTGAGCAAGCAGCTACACACTCTAATACATAACGCAGTCACATGCCTAGGATTTCCGGAAGGGAGATGGAAAGAGGAGAAGAGGTTGCTAGGAGGGAAAAAATTAGTGATTTCCTGAAGGAGTATGAGTCTCAAACTTAGAAATACCGAGATCATCTCATTTTTTCAGAGTTTTGCAAGATCCAGGTGAAGGGAAGAGAGCAACAGGATAGATTTCTTCTATCTACCTTTGAAGGTTCACCTACATGTTCAGCCAAAGCTTGGGTGGAGGAGTTAGATACCTTCTTGCAGCAGCACCAAATTCTTGAAGATGAAGCCATCAAAGTTGCAGCATTGCAATTGAGAGGTAAGGCCTATGCCTGGTGGATCTTTGAATCATTTTCTTTGAGAAATGTAAACATTGCATCTTATGCAAGTTTCACTAAGGCATTGGTGAAAAGATTTGATAGGAGGATTCATGAGACACACATGGTAGAGCTAAACAAGGGAACTCAAACAAAACCCTTGCATGAGAACACAGTACCATGGAGAAGGCTGAAAAATTGCACCATACCTTGCCGGAAGAAAGACTTTCTTCTCACACCTTTGAGCAAGGAAGCAGGGAGATCTCTTTTTCAAAAAGGGATCCAATCATTGGAGGGTTTTCCACTCATGTTGTAGAGATTGAGGGAAACAACGTTGTTACATCTAGAGATTATCTAGTGCCTAATGCAGAGGAAGGAAGAACTCTTACTCCAAGTAGAGGGATGCTTGCATCTTTGCAAGGAAGTCCCGAGGATATCATGTGTGGAGATCAAGGGACAACTCATGTGCCAATGTTGAGGAAGTGTGAGACCATGGAGACACAAGGAGAAGGTAGGGAGGAGAACTAGTATTATGAGATGAGATGTACACATCCCTATCCACTTCAGGAGATTGATGCACCTGAAGAGAAGACTGGATTGTGTAGTGAGGGCATGGATAGATTTGTTCATTCATATATGCAGTCATCTCTTGATGATGATGCCTCATTGCATGGAGACATTTTTCCAGGGAGACCACTGGATCAACAGAGGAGGATGGATGCTTCACTAGTTGAGGCATCACTCAGTTATTTCAAAGGAGTGGGAACCTTGGGAGAGCTTGATACAATTCCGAAAGTTTGGGGTAGACTCAAGGAGAGAGGGAGCATTCTCTCAAAATCATCAATGCCCACTTCCATTTCAGATTCTACGCTGTGGCAGGAGCAACAGGGGAAGGATATCAACTTTCCAACTTGCATCTTTGGCATGGGAGATGTCAAAGAGGAGGATGACCATATGAAAAATGTTCTTCATGAGAGATCATCAGCGTTGTCACTATGGAGGATAGATCCATATTGGAACTCCCAGCTGTTGGTGGAGTATTCCAAGGATCTTTTCACTTGTATGATATTGAATGGCCAAGTGCATGAGGAGGGATACTCAATCAGAGATGAGGTCATCTACTATCATGGTAGGATATTCTTTCCTAGAGCTTCCAAGATCAAGGAGAAGTTGCTACAAACAGCTCAGGAGGATCTCCTTTTCAGCCACACTTATTCTATGACAACATACCACACCATCATGGAGGGATATTTTTGGAAGGGATTTGAGTAGGAGATATATCAGCATATGAGGAGATGCATAGATCATATGGAGATGGGGGAGTTAGCACATCCACCCCTTTTCTCTTTGAGGATGAGAGGAGACTCATTTATGAGCCATTCCCTTTGTATGAGTAGAAAATATAGTAAGGGTATTCATTGTTGTTTACATGATTATTTGTATAATGTATGTATGTATCCCTTAACCATATATGTGCAGGATGTTGCTCCAAGGAGGAGCATTCTTTCTTTTAGGCTTCATGGTCTAGTTGAGGCCATAAGAATGGTTGATGGCCATTCCCTAAGAGGACTTGGGGAAGAGGCATATTATGGAGGACATACTCATTGTACACCTTGCATCATTCACTTCCTCCATACTTATGAGGAGATTGGAGAAACATAAAAGTGGTTGAGAAGCCACACACTTTATCAGTCTCTATTGCAGTTGAGAGTCAAGCTGCGTTGGTTGCACTTAAGGGACCATTTTCCTTCTCATTTGTTACATATGGCATCAAGCATGATTCTCATTTTTTCTCCCTATGGCTCTATTATTTCTCTCTTTATGAGGAGCATGCTTGGGAGAGAGACACATTGGGTGAATGTGTCCTTTGAGGGAGAATCCTCCCACACTTTTTGCACTACATGTTATAAGGGGAGCATGGGATATGGTATGGTAACCTTAACAACACACTTGTATCTTTATGAGGTGAGCCATATGATGGAGGAGATGCCATATGATGATGACTTCCAACTCATCATATATGGGGATATTTGGGCTAGCATGATTTGCAGCATTGGAGGAGAGATTTTTGGAGATCTAGTCCTCATATTTCCACTTGAGGGAAACCTTATTACAACCCAAGATCAGTCAACACTCTAAAATTATCATAAGTGGAGAGAGGGACAGCGTGGGGTAGGCTACATTGTCTACCATGTGTAGAATTTCAACCCACCTACTTTTCCGGAGCTAGAGGTGGAGGACAGTTTCCAGGAGTTGCCTAGTTGGGAGGTGACTCATTTTGCATGGCTAATAGCTTGGGAATGGAGGAGCCATATGGGAGAGATATTTCCCATTATATTTCAGATCCCATTCCTAAAGGGGACCTCTAGACATCACTTTGTTATCCTCTTGAGTATTTCACCTTTACATGATGATGGCTTGATAGCTGACTTGCATGCTCAGGAGGAGCAATGTGGGGACTTGATTGTTCAGATAGCATCACTTCACTTGGAGGAGATAATTATACATGGATGCTATAGGGAGAGGAGGAGAAATAACTCAGTCTGTCCTTGCACTTGCTTGAGGACAAGCAATCTTTGAGAGGGGAGGACTGTAATATTCCAAAATTTGCATACACAAATTGGAATATTAATTTTTTCTTATATCAGCTAGGAGGTGAATAAAATGGGTGAGGAGGCCCATGAGTAGGAATAAAATCCATCATAGTGTGAAAGGGATCTACGAAGTAGCTTTATTTTGCACCTTCCATTGTGAAAAGGGGAAATTGCATGAGGACAAGGTCAAGTTTGACCAAGTCAACAGTGTTGCCTAAGAGGGTGTGGCTTGCTTGGGAAGACAATGCAGTTTGAGAGGGAGAAATATTATTTGTGGAAGAAACCCTAATGTGTGGGGTCCAGGGCAAAGAGACATTCACTTGCAAAAAATGAGGAAGAGGCAGCCATAGAGAGACATGTTTGAGTGTATGATTATTTGTCTGTTTAGACTAATTGCAATCTCCGGCTGTTCGGCTTAGTTGTAGTGTTGTTTAGCACGAGGGATTCCTGTTTAGGAATTATTATCCTTCTTGAGAGGCCTCTTAAAGGATTGCACTTCATTTCTCCACATCTAGGCTCAAAGCCAAAGCCATTCCTTCAGCTATAACGTTATTTCTGCTCAAGTGTAACGTTGTGTTGCAGGGTGTTGCAGTGGAGAGTTCCACAACACCTTTCCTTGTCTCATATTTTAGAGGAGGGAGATTCTATTCCTCGGGAAGGTTAGTGAGGAAGGTTTTTAGAGCTGATTTGCATATCTTGGCATTAGGCCAAGCTTCTCCCATCATCAACATCGCAGTCTCTTCTCCAGACTGCGTTATTTCAGTGTATATTTGCAGTGGGGGTTTACACCACTATCTTGGAGGGAAAGATCTTCAGTGCTAGGATCAGCCTTGCACTCGAGAGATCCATTGGAGAAGGTTTGATTCAGATTTTACATCTTATTCATCCATCTCCATATAGTTTCAGTTTTGTGTTGCAGCTGCTACCCTGCAATTATTGTTTTCAGGGGTTGAGAGCTTGCTCCCCCACATTTCTTGAGCTCATATTGTCATATCATTGTATTTCCATTTATTATGTTGCAGTGTCTCCTATAAACTACGCTGTTATAGCCATGGCTTCCTTCATGTAGCATTATTTTCCATTTATCATGTATACGTTCTATTGAGAGAAGCATTGCCCTACTTGAGTGAATGTTTCCTCAAGCATTTGTATATATTGTTGCTGCTATGATATAATATGATGGCTATTTGGATCTTCTGACTATTTCTGCATTCATATAACGCTACTTCTCCATTGTATGTTCTTGTATGAGCTGTAGTCTCTTCACCAGGCATTTTATCAAGACAACTAGGTGTGGGAGACCTGTTTAACCCACCTAGAGTGATTTATTTTGAGCCACCTCTTGGATTTCGGTCTTAGATACATTGATATAAGGGATACAAGTCCTGGTTTCAAATACTGTAGCAGCCATTCCTGGAAAATGCATTTTCCAGTCATGTCTTGCTATCTATTCCAAATTTGGAATATTACAACAGCCAAAATTCAGGTAGATCCGGAAAAAATACAGGTAATTCTCTTACTATCTACTCCCTGCACTCAAACAGAGGTACGTAGTTTTCTGGGATTTGCTGGATATTATCGTAGATTTATCAAAAGAAAATCAAAAATTGTTGTACCATTATATGCCTTAATAGGAAACAGTGATTTCATATGGACTGACAAATGTGACACTACCTTTACAGATTTAAAATGGCTAGTATCAACAACACCAATATTACGAGGCTCGAACTGGGATATACCATTCCATATTTCATCAGATGCATCAAACATAGCCATTGGAGTAGTTCTTGGCTAAGAAGAAGACAAGAAACCCTACGCTATATATTACATTAGCAAAAACTTAACCCCTGCTGAATTGAATTACACAGTAACAGAGAAGGAGTTTTTAGCTATTATTTATGCTATTAACAAATTCATACACAATATAATTGGATACACTGTAATTCTATATACGGATCAATCTGCTATCAAATACTTAGCTAATAAACCCATTATGAATGGAAGAGTGACACATTGGTTGCTACTTTTGCAGGAATTTGATATAACTATAAGGGATCGCCCAGGAAAGGAAAACCTTGTGGTAGATTTCCTCTCATGAGTGCCAAGAACAGATGACGCAATAGAAGTAGAGGATCAATTTCTAGATGAACACCTGTTTGCTGTAACTGTGAAAAATCCATGGTACGCAGATGTGGCGAATTATTCAGCAGTGGGAAAACTACCTAAACATCTGACACCCAGAGAAAGAAAATCGATAGTATAGCGCAACACTCGGTTCTCTTGGATTGGAGGATACCTTTTTCACATAGGGGCTGATATACACTTCCGCAGGTGTATCGGGAAGACAAAATTTATGATATCTTAAAAGCCTACCACGATGGACCTTGTGGTGGACATTTTGTAGACCGCAGAGCTGGACACAAATTTTACAAATGGGCTACTATTGGCCCATGATTTTTAAGGATGCTAAGAAATTCGTTCATGCCCGCGATAGTTGTCAACGGATGGGCCACCCTGGCCAATCCGATGAGATGCCCCTGCATCCACAGCTGGTCATAGAACCTTTTGAGCATTGGGCATTAGATTTTGTTGGGCCAATCAACCCATCATCCAACTATCATATATATTGGTTGCAACAGAATACGTAACTAAGTGGGTGGAAGTAGTAGCATTACCAAGAGCCATAGAAGAAAATGTGATAAACTTTCTTTTCGAAATTTTTGTACGATATGGGTTACCCAAAGAAGTAATCATTGATGGAGGGCCGCAATTTGTAGGCCACAAGATTGCCACTACACTAAAAAATCATGTTATTCACATAATTACCTCTCCATACCACCCGCAAGTGAATGGGCAGGTAGAAAGCACCAACAAAGTAATTGAAGGTATTCTAACGAAGAATATCTCATCGCACAAATGAGACTGGGCTACTCGACGACCAGAAGCCTTGTGGGCATATCACACAACTTGGAGGAATACTACTGGATACTCCCCATATCAGCTGGTATTTGGTAAGGAACCTATTTTTCCCATAGATTTTGAGATACAAACACTAAGGACAGCCCAAGAAGTGGGACTGGATTTAACTGAAGCCCAGATTAATATATTACAACAAATAATTGAATTAGACAAAATCCAGCTTTTGGTTCTACAACATACTGCACTTATTCAACAACAAAGAGCCAAATGGCACGATTCTCTGATAAAGAAAAAGACATTTCATGAGGGCGACTGGGCACTTCTCCACGATTCTAGGTTTGAAGACTTCCTTGGTAAATTGCAGACTAGGTGGTTAGGTCCCTATGAAATAAAGGAAGTACATGACAATGACACTCTTACGTTGACCACCTTTGATGGGTTTGATTGTTCCTTTAAAGCAAATGGGCATCGGGTGTGCCTCTACCAAAGATCACTCACAAGAGAATATTTTTGTCAATAGATACGCAAGGACTCCACCATGAAAATTTTAGCTGCAGAAGATAATCCTTTGGCAACTTCATCTTTGTAAAAATTAATTTCTTTTTCTAAAAAAAAAAAAAAAAAAAAAAAAAAAAAACACTATAAATAGGATTGTTGATTCAATTTGTTTTTTTCTCTGCCTATTTTGTTGTTCCATTGTCGGAACAACACTTTTTGGTTTTTTTGTTCCATCTTCGGAACAACACTTTTTGGTTTTGCTGTTCCATCTTCGGAACAACACCTTTTGGTTTTGCTGCTCCATCTTCAGAACAACACTTTTTGGTTTCGCTGTTCCATCTTCAGAACAACACTTTTTGGTGTTGCTATTCCATCTTTGGAACAACACATTTTGGTTTTTCTGTTCCATCTTTGGAACATCACATTTTGGTTTTTCTATTCCATCTTCGGAACAACACTTTTTGGTTTTGCTGTTCCATCTTCGGAACAACACTTTTTGGTTTTGCTGTTCCATCTTAGGAACAACACTTTTTGATTTTGTTGTTCCATCTTCGGAACAACACTTTTTGATTTTGCTGTTCCATCTTTGGAACAACACTCTCTTTTGTTTTTTCTATTCCAATTTTGGAACGACATATTTGTTTCTTGTACAATTTTTGTGTATTCTGAACAACACCTTTTTTATATATTTCTCAAACACCTCTTTCCTCTCGTGGATTTATTCCTAGCTCATTTCAGCCTTATTTCTTTGATTCCTTCTATGGCCTAAAGTACAGTACCTTCATGCAGATAATAATTATGGATCTTATTAAAGCAAGTGAATATTTTTAACGTTATGATATTTGTGATAGACTTAAAACAATTGAAAGGGACACAATTATTTATATTTCACTTCATTGTACTGATTTCTACTGTATATGATATTGATTGATCATCTTTACCATGTTGGTTCTACTCTCCTTGGTTATAATTCTCTCTGTCTATTATCAATGGGATTATGGGTACAATTTTTCTTATTATTGATATCCTTCAACTTCTTACACCATCCCTACCCTTAAGGAGTACTGAGCCTCCCTCTATTTATCATAAAAATATGTAATGACAATTAAATTTTATCTACAGATAGAGGATAGGGGGTCTCATTAAGAGCCAACCTACCATGTTCATAAGGATGTAGCAATGTGACATTCCCACTATGGCCACCACACCAGGGTTATGATCCATTGGATGACCAAAACATCCTTGGAACAAGAGGTCTCATCGCGAGCCGACCTGTTCACTTTTGCTACTTCCCAGTGAATGGCAGTATGGTTATCTGGTTACCATGCCAGCACACTAGTCTCTTCTGTAGAAACAACAATGAAAATTTTCAACTATAAATTGAGGATCCTAGCTCACATGGGTTAAAAAGCAACTCTGTCGAGGCTATGGACGCTTGCTAGCAGCAGAAGCTCTGCTTATGGTATTGAAGTTCCATTTCCTTAATCAATAATTCTTATAATACCCTCTTCCCATTTATCTTTTTTATTTGAGAGATTTTTTTCCTCTAAACACTTCCCTACTTTGAACCTTTATGCATGCGTTCATTTTTTTACTCAATCATATCGTGTACAGCTGAATTATCAGCGGAAAAGCATCCTTTTGTACATATTTTTGTCCTCTTTCCTTATCACATAACTTATCATCAATCAAAGTGTCTTGTCTCTTGTCATTTACTATTATTATACACCGTGCTTTCACTCTATCCATCTCTCTTATTGTTCCATCATTTATTTACGTACTCTATTCCAATTACTACTGTACCCTTCATCTTTATATCCTGTCGTCGGAACAACCATTCCTCGTCTATTCGGTCATAAGCGACCTCTCATTTCTAAGGGGCGAGAGAACTTCCATTACACGAGGAATGCATTGTCATTATTTCATTGACTGATAAGATATTCCATGATCACGCTGCATGCAGAAATTTAATAACACAATTAATATCAACTACACTTAGTTGTTATAAAAACTTGCTGTTCTATCGCTCTAAGTGTTGCTGTGTTTTTAGTATTGCTGTGTTTTTTCAGTATCGCTGCATTTTTCCATTACACTCATCCTTTGTAATAGTAGGAAGAATTCAAGCATTATGGGTGGTAAGGCAGTGCACTGCGAACCTTTAGTGTTAGAGGTCTCCGACAGAGCTAGGAAAATTCCGATCCGTGCAGGGTGGATATCCTATCTCACAAGATTTCAGCGCTCAAATGAGGAAATTTCCATTGAATTTCTACAGCATTTGCAGAATGGGGAATCCATGGTGAAAGGTAGAAGAATTACAGTCACATACATTGTAATAGTTGAAGTATCTGGGCTACCGGAAGAAGAAACGATATGGTCACAAAAACATGTATTGCTGCAAGACGCGGTGGAAAATTTCAAAGACGAAGGTGAGAAAGTAGTCAGGAAAGGAAAATGCATCCAACCATCTTCTTTGGAAGAACCATGGAGAGAATTAGCAAGCATTATCCAAATATAAATTACCTGCGATGGACGCCAAGATGTGGTAAGACCATGACAGCTTAAACTATTAGCTGTCTTGAAACAAAAACTCACTGTTAATCTGCCATCTCTTTTGAATTCTTTACTGCATGATACTGCTGTTAGAATAAGACGGGCCAGACACCCCGAAGCTATAATAAGTCACCATGGATTGATTATATTAATCATCAGTCATAGCCTGGTTCAATACAACTTAACTTGGGATGGTTTCATGACGGCCCTAGAGAGCATGCAAAACCTTGTAACGAAACATCCCGAAATTGCGGAGACAAGCCAACAGAACCCTGTTTCGAAAAGAAAAAAGATTGCCCATTCAAAGGTTGAACCCCATAAACGCAGGAAGTCTGTAAGAATTGAACTAGCCCAGAGGATTTCTGCAAATATTTGGGATGAAAGCAACCAACATGCGGAGGAAGCCAGTCCAGTTAGGATAAGAGACTTTGAATCCGAAGAAGAGGCTCCTGGTTCAGAAGAAGAAACAGAAGAAGAGCCTGAAGAAGAGGCCGAATCAGAATTAAAACCTGAAGAAGAGGCACCTGGTTTAGAAGAAGAGCCCGAAGAAGAGGCCAATTCAAAACAAGAAGAAGAACAAAATTATAATAATGAACTGGAAATTGAAGTAGAACCGGATTTTGAGACAGGGATAGCCTAGGTCCTGGAAAATCTTAATGTATATATCCAACCTGGAGGACCACTTGGTCCCAGTAGAATGGAAACACAAGTCCCAAATAATTTCGGGCATACAGAAACACCGCCATCTCCAGAGGATGCGGTCACAGAAATTGTTCAGGAATCTAACAACCAGTCTGGTGACATGATTCTGTTGGAACACAGCCATGAGGACCAACAGTAGTCTGCAGACATAGAAGTTAGTCATAAGTCAGAAAATCATTCAGGCGATATGGTTCTTTTGGAACATAGCCCTGATGACCAACAAGAAGCTCTAGAAACCATTGATAAACCTATTAGTGGAACAGACACTCCTCAAAAGAGCCAAGTAGCTGGATAAAAACTTAAGAAGTTGCGACAAAAATACCAAAAGCTGCAGAAGACAGTCAAAAGGCTACGACGAGAAGTTAAAAAATAGAAAACTCAGAACACCGCTCCTGAGGTAACCTCTGTAGCTACACAAACAAGAATATGCAAGAATAGATCAATAGAAATTCAAACCGAACTCTCTCCCACTCAAACAATAGCCACTTAGGTTAATTTTCATAAAAAATTGGTAAATGTGACTGTTCAAATGGAGGGTTGGTCCTCCCACAATAAGAAAATAAAAACTGAAGAGGTATTCTCTCACAGCATCGGCACTCAGACAGAAGGGCAATCAAAGGAATTCTTTTCAAGGAATGACCCTATTATTTTAAAACTTCAAAAAGAGCTGACGCAAGCCCAGCTTGCTTTAGAACAACATCAATAGCAGACATTCTCCCTGCAAAAATACCAGGAATTACAAAAACAATTGAGGGAATCAGACCTAGCATAGAATGAGGCTTTTGATAAGGCTAGACAGGAAGAAGAAAAACTAAAGAGGATGAAAACTAAGCTGAACAGCGTCACGGTCAGTGGGACACCATTTTTTCATTATATTCGGATATCTTGACTTGTTGATCTCCTACTACGAACTATGCCTTGTTCTTATTAGAACGATATTTATGGTTAAAAATCAAAGCTGTTAGAGCCGACAATTCAGTTGAGCCGAAGACAATGGATGATTTTATAAATTGCTATAAGACACATGGAGTAAAGGTCCAAAGGCTTCTTTGTGAATTTTATTTGCATAATTTTATATTAGGTAAATAAGTGGATGTGAATCCTAGCCCTTTTGTTGGAGATATTCAATTTCAGGCTTTTATCTCTTTTGCAGTCAACCAACTCAAGTGGTTGAAGGCTTATAATTTGTTACAAAGACAGGAACATAGCTTAGATTTTTTGGTAAGAAGTGAACCTACTCACCCTCTGCAATTTTTTACTAAGCATAAAATACTGATGACACAGGAAGGCGTGATTAAAATTTTAGGGTCCATACATAAGGGAATTGTGCTAGAAGGAACAACATATTTCCTCTCCATTCAGGAAAGATCCCTGGTTGCATCCAAAATGATATGGATGGTTTCAAGCAACAATGTTAAGGAAAGAGAACCATTTAATTATGGAAATTTCAAAGCTGCTGTGAGACGGTTAGTCCCATACAACAATCTTCTCTTAAGAGAAGGACTCTATTGGGTGGGATGTCGCTTTAGAAGCCTCATTATTTGGTATCTTCCTGAAGGGTATCATCCTGACTATAAGTTACTTGAAGGACAAGAAGCAGTAGCCTTTGCAAACCTGGCACGACATCATGGTCTCAGGCCTATTATGGACAGATATTCTCCAGCCTACTCTTTAACTTCTTTGCATAAGAATTATTTATTTTTCATGGGGACATGAAAAAAGGTAAGTAGGGGAGTATGTTGAGCCTTGTAATAGGTATGTATTTACTCTTGATTACTGTCCTTTTTCCTCTTCCTTATCCATCTTGTGCCATGATATAATAATATAATGAAAGGATTTTTGATGAATAATGAATGAAAAATGATTCTGATGCGATTTAACCATCCAAACTAATTCTCGTTGCTTTTTGTGCTGAAAATAACAGAAGGAACAATAGGACTTAATCACGGGAAAGAAGATGTGTTAAATGCGGTCGAATCGAAGGTAAATCAGTAAGGATTAGCGTAAGAATGAACGAACTGTCCGAGGATAGCATCTTTTCATGGATCCCTCAGGATCTCCTGATCCTGAGGGATCACACTTATCTTTCCTTTTAGATATAAAGGGATAGGGAGAGCTAGTTCTCAAGGATCATGAATGATGTATCTTTCATTTCTGCATAATTTGTAATCATAATTCACAGAACGTAGTTCTGAATGACAAGATCGTATTGTGATGTCGATTGACTGTGATGATTAATATATAATTCGCGTTGCTGCTTATTCAATTATTCTGGAGTAATTAAGCAGTATTTGCCGGTGGCTACGGGCCCAGTCCCTGGCGAATCTCACTGCTGTTTCCTGTGTTATACTTTTCCATTTATTGCAAGTGTATTATGCTTTTCCACTTTGTAGTTGAAGTACCTTTGATAATTCGGATTTCTGGTATTTATTTCCATTGAATACACATTTCCAATTTATTTCCTTAAGGAATTAGTTGTTAGTTAAAAGAATTGGTTTTGATTATTTAAAGCGTAGATAATTATTTCCAATACTTTCCTTCTGTTCAATAGTTTATCCAGCTGAAAGAGCTCGGTTAATGCTGAACATTGCTCTCGGTTGATTGTCATTTGAATTAGTTGAATGAAGAATGAATCACAGTTTTGGGTTATAATGTGTAGATGAATCACTTCCTTTAAAGCTTCAAGATTTATGATTGCATCTATATTAAACGATTGGATTTAGCATTACTCTTTGTATGAATAGCGTGCATATATTGTGTACACGCTTGAGATAAAAGGACTTACCTTGGTTGATAATTAATGTGAGGCAATTAGGAGTTTTAAAGACACCTGTTAGCACCCAACAACTGCACATCTTGTCACCATTGTGAATGTAGCTTTCTGGATGTTTACGCTATGAAGATTTACAAATGTCTGACGTTTCGGGTGGACTCACCACCCATCTTCATGTACAAGAAAATCTTGACTTATTGGAAATGAATGACACATTTTTTATAAAAGCGATAAATAAGTGCCAATAATACTAAATGAATGTAGACTGCACATATACTGATTGAATGCATAGCTAGGTTCTTAACATTAACTAGTGAAAGCAAAATATAACTAAGAAAATGACACCACAGATTATTCCCAATCAAATCAGTTCATTAAAATTCTTCACAGCCTTCTTGGGCTCCTGTACTGGGATAATGGCCCAACTGAGGCAACTACATGTACAACAACTGGATCTGATCTAGTTAATCAAGAATTCCTTAGCAGACCTATATCTCCTTGCTACCCCCTTCCTCAGATCCAACACACAAGATAACCACACTCACTAGATGCCTCTCTAAATCTTGTGTTGTTGTATGCTATGTCTTCTGCCTCTTATCCTTTCTTTTATAAATTTTAATTGAGCTAAACCCTAACCCTAATCTCCAAAGTGATTTTTGGCCAGGATTAGATCTCACCACACTTGAGATCAAGGGTTGAAATTGAAACGTAATCACTAAAGTAATTTAGTTTACTTTTCCTAAGCTTATCTTAGATCAATTAGCCAATATAATAATTATGTGTTTTTCCTAAGTTAAAGCTTAAGTTACCAATGCAACTTGTTTACAATAGAGCAAGTGTCTAAGGAGATCTTGGGCAAATTCTACATACCTAGACACTTTTGCCTTTGCAAAAGTACCTACCTGAGCTACAAACATCAACAAGCAATCCATCTTTGAAGTGAGAATTAAATCTATAGGTGACCCTTGTACATAAATGGTGGGACTTAACCTTATACTGAAATGAGATTAGAAACCTATCTAAGGGTTTGAAGCTAGCAACGAGATAGAAGTGTCCAAAACATTTGTGACACAAGGAGATTTCAAGGTAGTGATTTTGAACATAATCACCTCTATGACATCTTTAAGAAATTGGGGCATTAAAACCTCAATTCAAACTTATTCTATTACCTCAAATTAGCAATATTCTCAAATTTAACCATAAACATCACAAAATTCTAAATTGCTCCATATTTAAACATAGGGAGATGGAAGCAGGGTATTAACTTTCCCTCCCCTTTAGCATAGCACCAACCTTAGTGAAAGCTTCTTCCTTTCCTAATATAGCAAGATGGGGCGTTGTAACAACTCCTATATTGTATGCATGATCTGGATTTATGCAGGAACGCAACAGAATACAGAAATAACCATAAACATAGAAATACAGTGGAAATAAGGCTTCATTTCATTAATATCAAATCATAGAAATATGCTTACAAACATGATGGAAATAAAATAGTTAGGGTGCTAGTAGCGAATCTCTAAGAAGAGATGTGGCAACTATAGACCTCTGAACTGTGTTACAATGAGGCTCGAGGGCCTATTTATTCTAGAGAAACAATGGAGAATTCTAAACGTCCAAAAAACTAACCATAGGAGATGAAGCACCAAAACTATGGGCCTCGTTTGGGTAAATTGGTGTTTCAACTTCTCAGGGATGTAACTTCCGCATATTATCTCCTTTTGGGGCTTCAAAACGGCTCCAGAAGTTCAAGACCCGAAAAAATTCTAAAAATAGTAAGTTGTGAAAAAGCTAAAAGAGATAATGGTGGGGCCCCAAGTGGAATAGGCGGGTGGCCACCGATATCCACCTGGATCATTCCTCCCCCCTTAGGAAGAAATGGTCCCCATTGCATTGAGTTCCTCCATGAGATGAGGAAACTTCTTTTGAACTTGGTCCCTGGTGAACCACTTGCCTTGGTGCAGGAGTTGGCTAGCTTTGACAACCCGATACAGTTGGATCTTCTGTTGGCGAGTGTTCTTGATTTGCATGTCCATGATACAGTCTATGGTGGCCTGTTCCATGCAGTCTGGGTTTAACTCTTTTGGTGTGAGTTCTTCTGCAATGTTAGAGGTGTCCAATAGAGGTGGGAAGTAGGGACGAAGGCGATCTACATTGAATACTGGGTGCAGACCAAGGAATGGTGGAATAATGAGCTCGAAGGCATTGTTCCCTACAGCCTTGGTGATGGTGTATGGCCCATATCAGAGCGGGCGAATCTTGCGGTGGGGTCCAGTGAGGCACTCCTTCTACAAATGTAGCCACACTTTTTCGCCCACCTGGAAGTTGTGTGGCACCCAATGTTGATCATGTCGTTGCTTGTACTTAGCATTGGCTCTATCCAACATGTCATGAACCTATTGGCATATGTGTTGAATGTGCTCAATGAAGTTGTTTGCTTTGTCAGCTTCAGACTGGACATGAGCTGAATCGGCTTGAGTAGTTGCAAATGGCATGGCTACGTCAATGGGACATAATGGCTAGAATCCCAAGCCCACCTGAAAGGGGTTGTGGTTGGTTGAGCTATGGAGAGCCTGGTTATAACTGTGTTGTACATAGGGAAGGCTCTCATCCCATGTGCGTGGATGCTTAGAATTGTACATGTGTAGACTGTGTACAATCATCCTGTTGACGACCTCTGTCTGGCCATCAGTTTGGGGATGGAAAGCTGTGGACTTGGTGAGCTTGGTGTCCAACATTGACCAGAGGCTAGACCAAAATGTGCTGAGGAACCTGCTGTCACGATATGATATGATAGACTATGGGATCCCAAAGTGCTCCCACACTCATTCAAGGAAGAATTTAGCAGTGGCTTCTACTGTGATATTCTTCTTGTAGGCCGCCATAATGGCCATCTTTAAGAATTTGTCGACGACCATGAAAACACAGTCATTTTCATGCTTAATAGAAGGAAGGCCTGACATGTAATCCATGGAGATGGATTTCCAAGGTCTACTAGGAGTAGGTAGCGGAGTATAGAGCCCTTGCTTCTTGATGGTCGGTTTGGAAAAGATGCAAGCAGTGCATGATCTGATGTACTTCTCGACATCTTGTCGAAGGTTCGGCCAATAGAAATACTTTTGCACTACTGCCATGTTTTCTCGACCCCAAAAATCCCAACATCTCGACTATAGTGCGCTTCCCATATCATCTTGGCACGCTCGCTTGAAGGAACACAAAGGTGTCCCAGGTGACATAATAGTGCATCTTGGAGGTGAAAATTTGGAACTTTCATACCCCCCAAGAGTGCCTTGTATGTGTAGCTGAATTTTGGATAGCTCTTGTAGAGAAGCAGCCAATCAGAAGTCTCATGCCCATAAGAGTTGAGAACGGTGGTTATGGCCACGATCGGTGGTCGGGTGAGGTAGTCTGCAACATTATTGGAGCTACCCTTCTTGTACTTGATGTTCAAATGAAATTGTTGAAGATATGTGGACCACTTCTGATGGCGATCGTTCTGAAAATTCCCTTGTGTCTCTATGAACTACAGGGGTTGATGGTCTGTATGGATGATTGTCTCCTTCCCTAAAATGTAATGCTTCCATTGTCGACAAGCCTGCACAATGGAATACATTTCTTTGTCATAAGTGGGATACTTTCGAACTGTGTCAGACAATGTCTCACTGTGATATGCCACTGGATGCCCCTGTTGAGTAAGAACTGCCTCAATAGCATAGTCAGAGGCATCTGTCTCGATCTAAAATGGTTGTTGCAAGTCTGGTAATGTAAGCACTGGGGCAGAAGAGAGGCGATGTTTCAATTCTACGAACACCTTCTGTTGAGATTCCGACCAAAAAATTTTGGCTTTTTCTCCTCCCTTGGTGACTTGACTCAAGTGCCAAGTGATATGAGAGAATCCCAACAAGAACTTGCGGTAGAAATTAGCAAGACCCAGAAAGCTGCGAAGCTCTGTTAGGGTGGTTGGGGTTGGCCAATCCCAAATAACTTGGATCTTGGCTGGATCCACATGCACCCCCATTTCATCAATAATGTATCCTAGCTATTGAACCTGGGTCATGCCAAAAGTGCACTTCCCCAAATTGGCACACAAATTGTGTTGCCGTAGTGTTTGGAGGACTTCTCGGATGTGGTGGAGGTGGTCTTCCCAAGTCTGGATGAAGATTAGAATGTCATCCAAGTATACCACTACAAATGAGTTGGTGAATGGACACAAGATGTCATCCATCAACCACATGAAGGTTGCAGGAGCATTTGTCAATCCGAAAGGCATGATGAGCCATTCTAAAAGGCCCTCCTTGGCTTTGAAGGTAGTCTTCCACACATCAGAGGGTTCGATTGGTACCTGGTGATACCCAAACTTCAAGTCGATCTTGCTGAAATATTTTACCCCTTTGAGTTGGTCCAGAAGGTCATCAATCGGTGGGATCGAGTACCAATTCCGGACAATGATCTTGTTCAGCACCCGATAATCAATACATAGTCTCCAAGTCCCATCCTTCTTCTGTACCAACATGATCGGGCTCCCATAGGGCGATGAACTTGGCCGGATGTGACCTTTTTGTAGCAGCTCCTGAATTTGCCTCTTGATTTCATCATTCTCCAGAACAGAGCGCCTATAGATCGGTCCATTGGGTAGCGACGCACCTGGGGTTAGGTCAATGGGGTGCTTGACCTGACAGTGTAGAGGCACCCCTGTGGGTGAGGTGAAGATGCCCCCGTACTCCTCCACAACCTTGTCCATTTATTTTTGTCATGTAGAGGAGCCATGTCTGGAGGTCATGGCCACAGTCTTCTTCTTGCCCTGGGGGCGGATCATCAGGAAAACAAATTTATTGGTTTGGGAAATGAGCTTACTGCATTGTTTTGTAGCAACCAAAGAGATAGTGGGAGGTGGTGGTACCTCTGGTATCCTGTACAATTTATTTCCCAAAGTAACAATAACAACGCGAGGCTGGGACTCATACACAACCTGTCGCTTCCACAAGTATGGTTGGCCTAATAATACATCAGAAACATCAATAGGATCAATGTCACACAATACCTCATCCGTGAAGGACTTGATGCTATAGGCAAGGCGGAATTGTTGGCTGACGTGGAGATCCCATCCTTGGTGAAGCCACCTGATGGTGTATGGTTGTGGGTGCGCTGTGGTTGGAAACCCATCCACTTCACAACATCTGCTGAAATGAGGTTCTTTTGGCTCCCATGGTCGACAATGAACTGTAGCGAGGAACCCTTTACCCACATCTGGGAGTGGAAGAGATGATTTTCCTCCTCTGGATCTTCTGGTTCCTCCTTTTGGATCTTCATAGTGGCAACAATGGCATTGGGCTCCGCATCAATAATATGCTTCCCTTTGTCATTCACCTTGTTAGGTTCTGATTCAGATTTGGAGCATTCATCTGATTTAGAAGCCCTCATCTCAGCCACTAGCGACTGCTTGGCCCGACACTCACTGTTGTTGTGAGTGGAGCTCTTATGGAACTCACACCACTTTCCCGTGTTCTTCTTTGGCTTCGCGGTGTTGTTCTTTGATTGTGTCTTTGGTAGGTTGTCTTAGGCCACCATGCCTTGGCTTTGTCCTTTGTTCTGCGGTTTGGGGGCACCTTTCCCTTGCTTTTGATTCGTAGATCCAAAGTCTCGCTTCTTCTTTTTGAATTTCTGCTCAATATTGGAAGCATACCGGTATGCCGTACCAAGCGAGGAGATGTCAAGGAACTCCATTTCCTCCTGAATGTATCTGTGCAGAAAACTGCGATACTTTAGCACCAAATGTTTCTTTGAATCTTTGATACCCAACTTTGTGCGCAGGGTATGGAACATATTCATTAGCTCATGCACATCTTGATTCCTTTGTTGCCGCAGTGTGGTCCATTGTATGTACTTGTCCTCATATCTCCCCACGGGATAGTATTGTTCCTTGATGGCATCTCGGAAAGAATTCCAAGTGGGTACGACTAAGAACAGAGAGGGTTTTGTCTCGTCCTTTTTCTCACAGTAGGTTTCCCACCAGTCCTTGACATGGGGGGTAGCTTTGAGAAGTGCAAAAATAATCTTCTCCTGGTCAGAAAAGTCATGAACCGAGAAATATCCTTCTAATAGATTCAACCATCTATCTGTGGCATCTGCATCTATTTAACCCTCAAATATGGGAATGTGAAATTTTACTTGTACCTTAAAGGGAGTTGCGCCTCCAGAGCGACTGTTGGATGCAGATGCGCCGCCAGTGAGAAGTCGTTGAAGGATCTGGGCAAATTTATCCATCATCGCGTTCCTTTTTTTTTCGAGGGCCTCCTCGAGCAATATTTTGATTGGATCTCCTGCTCCCTCATCTTTATTTTCATCCCCCATGGGAGTCCATCAAGGTTTGTGAGGCCGATCTTGCAAAGGTTACAACAGATCGAGCCCTATATCCTTATACCCTGACCTCATTGGGGACATGCAAAGAAGGATCGAGAAAAAATAGACCGCTTTGATACCATTGATCCGGATTTATGCAGGAACGCAACAGAATATAGAAATAACCATAGACATAGAAATATAGTGGAAATAAGGCTTCATTTCATTAATATCAAATCACATAAATATGCTTACAAACATGATGGACATAAAATAGCTAGGGTGCTGGTAGCGAATCTATGAGAAGAGGTGTGGTGACTACAGAGCTCTGAACTGTGTTACAATGAGGCTTGAGGGCCTATTTATTATGGAGAAACAATGGAGAAATCTAAATGTCCAAAAACCTAACCCTAGGAGATGAAGCGCTAAAACTATGGGCCCCGTTTGGGTAAATTGGTGTTTCAACTTCTCGGGAATGTAAATTCGACATACTAACTCCGTTTGGGGCTTCAAAATGGCTTCGGAAGTTCAGGACTCAAAAAACTGCTAAAAATAGTAATTTGTGAAAAAATTGAAAGAGATAATCGTGGGGCCCCAAGTGGAATAGGCGGGTGGCCACCGATATCCACCTGGATCAATGCAACAATGAAATTTCTCCTAATAACTTTTGAATCCATGAATCCAAAAACATGGCAAACACCTATTCCAGCTATACAAATAAATGCTAGTTAACTTATCCATTAAATTCAAATCATATTTATGTGGAATATTTACCAAAATGGAAAACTGAAGCATATCGATCCATAATATTATACTTAAAATATAGCATCATCATAATACTCACTTGTATTCTTATTATGCAAATTGGCTTATCTCCACTCTAAAAAGAGGACCCCATCCCAACATGATATAAATCTAGTAAGACATTGCTAAGGCAACGTGACTAATAAAAAATCCCATACCATTAGAAAATTCAATATGAGATGATCAAGACCTAACATGGAGTTTCAACATTGACATAGTGGTATTAGACCTATGACTTCAAGCTCATTGGTAGCTAAAAGACTCTCATAGTAAATATAGAATGAGCACCAACTTTCAAAGCAAGCACATGTCTACCATGATCAACAAAATATTCATTGGGAACATATCATATTAACACACATGTCCTTGCCTAACAGTGTTGGATTTCAATCTTAACATAGTAGCATCCTCCCCATGCTCTCAACCTCACAGGCAATGAAACCTCTCTTGTAATCAACATACAACATGAAAAACAACCTTGCAATGTGATCACATGTCTCCCATGATCAACAAAATATTCATTAGGTAAATATCATATCAACACATTTTCCCTTGCCCAAAAAAGTTGTATGCACGTACATAATCAATTAGGTCTAGCTCGAGAGGTTGAGAGGAGTGTTATCCTCCCTACACAAGTTTAGTTTTTGCAAGTAACATGTGGAGCTCTTAATCAACATATTGTTGACAATGTCTCAAGCTCCTGTGGAATCTAGTTACCTATGTATTGAAATTCATCCTTGAAATTAGAAGAACTGCTCAATGAGTTTACAAAAGAAGTCTATCTCACAAAAGAAAAAAAATGCAAATGCTTATGTAATCACATATTCCCTCACTCAAAAAAAATAGAATTAGAAGTGCTCAATGGGTTTCCAAAAGAAGTCTATTTCACGTAAGGAAAAAAAATGTATATGCTTATGTAATTTGTCCTCACTCAAAAAATTATCATCTCATGTACATGAGCATTATACAATCAGCCTAGATCCATCTTAACCCCAAAATCTATCAAGCAACATGCAAAAATTGAGGAAATGTTTGCACCTTCAGAGATTTTCTCCCTATCAACTAGCAGGGTTAAGATGGATCTAGGTTGGTTTAGATTAGACTACAGGTCATTATAATGTTCTTTCAATGTTGAACAATTTTAACACTTGTTTTCTTTTAATTTTCTTAAATTACAAGCATGTAATGAATAAATTATAACATTGCAGTACTTTATTCTTGAATTTCTTCTGTCACTTTAGTTGTAATATATAGAATGCTCATACAAGTAAGAAAAAATTATTTTTTTGTTTTTCATCGACTTAACTTTATATCCAGCGATTACAACAAATAAATTCTTGAAGATGCATTTTCTTGACAATAGTAAGAACTTAAACCTTATTATTGTTCTCTTTTGTGTTACTAATTGTTCATGGTAGAGACATTGCCCTATAAATGATATTCTAGCATCATTAGTCTCTTAATCTTTGCATAACCTGGAAAGGAACCCTAAAAGAATTAACATATGTACCGTTGATGTAAGATTCATAACCTAGAAATAAACCCAAAGATAGATATTCTAGCATCATTAGCTTCTTAATCTTTGAATAAGCAAGAAAAAATCCCTAAAAGAATTAATGCATGCATTGTAAATGTAAGTTGAGTACTTATTCAACCACTTCCCCAGTTGTAGAGAAGGCAATAATTCATAACCAAGAAAGAAACCCGAGGATAATTAACATGTGTAATGTAGATGTAAAATACATACTTGGAAGTGCTAGAGTATTCAAACACTTGTGTGTGTGTGTGTGTGTCAATAGAGCTAAATACCATTCCTCCGTATTCAATAATATTCCATTTCATGAGCTCATTTCAACGATCCCCAAGCTTTGTCCCAAGGCCTTTTGTGTCATCAAATATGGAGAAATATTCCCTAGAAGATCAAGCTCTACCAAATTAATCAAATTTATATATGTACATGAGAAAACTTTTAATTTTATTGTTAGATTTTTTATGAATCCAACTTTATATTTTTTATTTAACGATAAATTGACACTGATATGAAAAGATCTCCCCCATATCGCGCAATAGAGCAACTCTTGACTTAATAATGAGATATCAATATAGTAATCTTGAATTTGATCATAAACCAAACCTATCTTGACTTAACTGTCACAAATTTAGATTCGATAAAAAGGGAAATAATCCTAAGGGATGATATGCATACATTCACCAATGACGCATTCAATATCTCCTTTATGCCATCCTATGTGAGGTTAATGATATCACAAAATCCCTAACATGATCTACTCTTACTGGCACATATCAAAGGATAATATTAAACCCAAATGAATCCTATCCTATAAACTGCATATAGATATGTAAGGTCGAGTTATGCATAGCATAGAAACAATTGATTCATGAATAACATATCTCACCACAAGAAAACCAAGAAGATCCATATGTAAGGCTATCAATGATGAGTATATAAAAGAATACCCAAGTTGTCAAAATACACACACACACCATTACTAAAAAATGGCTAATTAGTTACTAAAAAACGACTAAAATTTGCATATAAATGACTATTTTTCGGTCGGTGACCAATGGTAGCTAATTTACAGTATCTTATAATGTGACCAACTTTTAGTCGTTTTTAGCTTAGTCATTAATTGGTCGTCTCAATTTTGTCGTCTAGTAGTATATTGGTCACTAATTTGGTCATTGATTTATTCATTGAATTGGTCATTGATTTAATCATTGATTTGGTCATTAATTGTCACAATTAATGATCAAATATACAATAAAATATATTACTAAATGATCACCCGAGAAAACAAATTAATGACCAAAAAAATATGACCAAAATGTTGCTCGTGTTATAAGATACTGTAAATTAACTACTAATAGTCATATATATGCAAATTTTAGTCATCGTTTGAAACCAATTAATGACCAAAGAAATATGACTAAATTTTAGTCATGTTATAAGATACTGTAAATTATCTACTAATAGTCGTATATATGCAAAATTTAGTCGTCATTTGTAATCACAAATTTATCATTTGCAATAGTCAATTTTTTTTTTTTTTTTTTTTTTGTAGTTTAATATTCATTATATAAATGACTACTTTAATAGTTTATATTCATTTCATTTACTTTCATTAACAATCATCATAAGAAACTAGTTTAGTCGTATATTTATTTTATTTGTGTTCATCATTAATAAACATAAATTGTCTCTCTGGTACTTTTAGATTGATTTTATATGTCTATTATTAATTAACATAAATTAATTAGTATGATTTTGCAACTAAATTTTTTTAAAAATGAAATGACATACAACGCACATGTTCATCTAATATGAAAGTGCAAAGTTACATATGTTAATTACAATATTAAGTAATATCAAGTGAAACTATAAATAATTTGAACCAAAAATTATATTATATAAAATGTCAAGTATTACAATATGAGTTTCCAACTTAATATTGGTTGGAGTACAATTTACACATGAAATATTGTTTCATCACTTCAAAACATCATCATTATGTTGCCAAGACATTGCAAGTGAATTCACCAACTTTGAAGACTTGATCATTTGTCTCTATGTGTGTTTTATGTGGGATATTGGCTTTACAAGTACCACTAGATCAATTCTCTTCTCTATCTCTTTAATTTGAATTTTGTCACTCTAGTGTTATTATTCTCCTCTTTCGTCCCTGCTTCTTACCATCAATACTGATTTCATTTTCTGCAAAGAAATAAAGAAATATACAATGCAAAGTATAAGACATGAAAGTCAATGAAATCTGGAATATAAACTAAAGTAGACTATAAAGGATTTATACGATATACACCTCAACATAAACAATATTGTTAATGTCATTTCTCACCATAAAAGCAAGAAACTCGAACAAGTTTTCTTCAATTGGGAAATAGTCGCCACTACCTGGCCAAATGACCCGTATAAACAAAGCAAATAAAACGTCACCATAAAATGAATTTTGAACCTATTGTGTTCTCAGTGTACAAAATTGGTTGATGAAATGTTATCTTCAACTAAAGTAATAAATGCAAATAGAAGCACACATTTTTATCCCAATATTTTGAATTCTCATGCTTATGGTACATTGCAATTTTGATTTTATCCTACATAATAAAACACAACAGAGCTAACAATTTCTACTCAGAATGTCCTATGCTCCACTTTTGTAGTTGTATTGTTTCCTCTAGTTATCTTTAAGTAGCAGTGACACTTCAACAATAAAACTTGTCAAAAGAAATATAATGGGTGGAGCAAAGTATTGATGACAAAAAATTACAACAAGAAACTAAAAATAATAAGATAAGACTTTGTAAATTGCGATACTAACTAGAAATATAGCTTCAATATAACAATATGCAATTGTCACCATACTATTCCAGGGGAAAAAAAATCCAATTCCTAGAAGCCACAAATTATATCCAAAGAAAAACTAAACATGTTGGGTCCACATTCAAAGGTAAAGTAACTGGGGAATAGCTATATCAGATACTTTTTAGAGTGTACAGGTATCTACTAACACCATTAACAAGAGTTTTAAAATAAATCTGCCACGTATGACCTAAAATGTGGCAACAAGTTTGATATATGCACTACATGTATACATTTCAAAATGCATTGCAATGATATAAGAGTATGAAAAGAAACTGCACATAATTACATATTCACTATCCACTTTTATTCCAAGAAAACATTCAAATAATTGCTACAACTTACCCCAAAAAATATGTCGAAATTTCCATTCATTGTCATGAATATCCCAGGCTGTCAGTTCCTGGGAAGGTGGTTGCTAAATGAAATCCTGCCCAAAACAAACAAAACTTAATAAGAGAAAAATACGACAAATACCCTTACCTTTTTCTCCTTTAAAGAATGCAATCTTCTCTTAAAAAAGGTCTAAAATTCTATGCACTTATCTATTAAATCACAAATAGAACAACAACTATGGGAAAATAAGAACTTCACAAGTGGAGGACAAACTCTTTCCACAATTTGACGTGGCACATAAAACCTGTCATCGTTTCTAGTGTTACTTGCAGTGAACGTTTTACAAAAATAATTATTCGGTTGCTTGCTTGGTGTGCCTAGATCAGAACCAAGAAAAAAATATTTTTTCTCTTGTTGCACAATATCATCAATTTTTAGTTCCCTGCACAAATGGAACTAGTACCAAAGCATTTCTCACCAAAATTGGCAATTACGACAAAGCACAAATAATGAAATTGAAAATGTCTTACAACATTAAGAGGTTGCAATGTCATTTGAGCATATACTTCATCTGTTTCCAAATCTGCCTGGCAGTCGATAAGGTGTTTATAAATTTTAAATCTTGTATATATAACGATATGAATGAAAGTGGTTCACAACCAAAGCAAGGATGAAATGCAGAGAACCCACATGCATTGTAACAGTATGAAGTTGGCAGATTAATTGAGTTGGAAGATTCAGATAATTCGATATATGAGCCTCAACCTCCTTGTTTGTTGAAGCAGCTAATTGAAATCACATTGATTATGATCAGTTTCATTACGTAACATTAAAATTTCAAAATACTGGGGTCACATTTTATGACGAAAATAAGATACGCATTCATTATTTTCAGTCATTTGTATCCAAAAGAAGATAAAAAATTAAAAATTACACTAGTTGAGACCCTCTAGCAGAGGTTATAAAGGAGGTTTTTGGTGTTATAAAATTGGCAAAAATTGTCAAAAAAACATTTTCTATAACATTCGTTTATGGTTATGGAGGTTTTGGCAGAGATTTTAATGGAAATTCAACACAACTAAAAAAAAAGGGCGTCCAGAGGTTATTACGGATGTTTTTTCATCGATGCGCTACTCAGGATTTAACGCACCTGTGTGTACATGTAGCAGGCGCCCCGGGGCGGTCGAAGTAGAATGCACGGGGTTGTTGAGGTATAAAATCGTACTGGGCATAGTGTTGGTGATACAATGCACGGGGTCGTTCTAATTGGTCTTGGGATTTGTGCGGTTCCCATAGGTCGTATCAACGCACCGGTGTGTAGACTTATAGAAATGCACCGGTGTGCAATATCACACAAATGCACTGATATTTATAATTGGTATCGGTATTCGTGTGGTGCCCATAGGTCGTACAAATGCATCGGTGCATATAGACACTTAAACGCCCTGGTGCATAGTATCACACAAATGCACCGAGATTTATAATTGGTATCGGTATTTGTGCGATGCCCATAGGTCGTACAAATGCACCGGTGCATATAGACACATAAATGCCCTGGTGCGTAGTATCACACAAACACACCGAGATTTATAATTGGTATCGGTATTCGTGCGGTGCCCATAGGTCGTACACCGACACCGGTACGTATAGACACATAAACGCACTGGTGCACCTTACTGCACAAATGCCTCGATATTTTTAATTGGTTTTGGTGCACTTATGAATACAAACGCACAAGTATACAGTAACTGACACACAACGGTTTTCATTTTGTATTTTTTAGAAACATGGACCCGTGGCAGTGCAATTATTGTGATTGTTTAAATTCATTATTCATTAAAAGTCGACACATCTTATAACAATATTCATATTAATTAAATTTTCATTAATGCATTTGAATGTGATGTTTGGATTAATTTGTTATATCATATCATAATTATTGTGGTTTTTTAAAATTCATTATTCATTAAAAGTCGACACATATATATCTTATAACAATATTCATATGAATTAAATTTTTATTAGTGCATTTGAGAACGACAATGGAGAACGCAATAGAATAAATTAAAACACACACACACACACACACAGACATATATATAAGACATTCTTTGTCATACAAAATGGGACAATTATTGGTATCCCTTTGTCTTTCAATTGAGACACTATGTCCATTACTTTGAAGAAAATGTTTAATTTCACAGACATATTTCAAAAAATACAATGCCTTGCTTTGATATCCAAACATAGTGATCATCATTCTTCGCTTGAACAATAAACTATTTAATTTTTATATTGATATATGAAAAGTAAATATAACAAAAGTGATATTTATAAATAATTCTAGACAAACATTTAAAAGAATATTACTTTTTCATTCCTTCTTTTTTGTTGTTATACATTTTTTCTATTAAAAGTATGACATGTCTCATTGACCAATTATCTGGAAACTCTTCCTATAGTTTAGATAAAATTTGGTTCTTGGAATCATTGGATTGGTTTTTGTATTGTAAGTGGAAAGAACGTCTATACATTCGTTCCACTAGATCCCTCAAACTTTTGTAAAAGATTTTCCCCCTTTCGTTAACCTCCGCACCACTCTAGATGAGCTAAGGTGCAATTCATTTTCATTTGCATGTTCTATTTTTTATTTTTTATTTTCTTAGAACAACATTCATTTTCTGAGTTGTTGGTCACTGTAGAAAATTAAACAGATGTGAATTAATAGACTATTTGACACATGTTATCTAATAATTTTAATTATATTATTAATGAAAACTAAAAAAAAAACTCATATTGGATCGATAGTATTTTTTCATTCACCTGATTCATCCTTTTGCAATTTTTCCATCAAGATTTTATGCTCTTTTGGTCTTAGATCATAAATAACCTTATCGAGCTTCATCATTTTGTGGCTCTGCATGATATACAATAAACAATACATATTAGTTAAACTTACATATAGTTCAAAAATAATATGTTTTGTAAAATTTTTACAAAAAACTTTCTTTTTTTGCTTTTCTTGATGTGTTATTAGTGTTTTTATATTTTTTTCTAAGTTAAGGTATTCTATTAACAGAGGAAGTAATGTATAGCAGGCCGAAGCCTAATATTTGCCCAGTGTTGTGGCAATCTTAACAAAAAACCAGTTATAAAGACTGCCCATAAGGAGGGAAACCAACCTTGAGCAATATTCTATATAATTCCCACGCAGGGGAGCCATATAGTTTTGTTTCTGGAAACCACAGCTATCAAAAACTGATATATGAATTGAAACTACAAAAAACTCAAAAACAAGCCTGAGAGTAAGGGCCGAAACTGAACAGGAAAACCAAACTAAGAAGGAGCGACTACTCATCAGGTGGCTCTTCCACAACTCTGCACCAGAGCTCATCCGGTTCCCCGTCATCCTTGTACAGGTCCGCAATGGAAGTGATCACCTGCCTGGAGGGTGGTGGAGCAACTTGCGTCTCGCTCGCTTGCCCAGTATCTCCTTGCACCATTTCCACATGCTGAATCCAGCTGGCCTGACCTTGCAAATCCTTGCTCACCGAGTGCTTCAACCTTGCAATCATATTCGAGGTCTGTGCCTCAGTTTTGCGCAAACCCGCCAGGCACGAACTAGGAGCGTCCTCCTGAGGCTCTTCGTGGAAGACAACAATAATGGAGGCCGTGACTCGAGGGCGATTGAGTGAGAAATTGAAGGAAAAGTGTGCGGTATGAGTCTGTGCAGGAAGAGTTGGAGGCTTCGGGGAGCCCAGGCGTCAGCCCGAGCGAAGTAGGCAACCTCTCCGAATTCTGGTGTGGCTATCTGAATGAGAGGAAGAATCTGAGGAGGTGCTGGAGGTGGAGGGAGAACGCCGAGGCTGGCGTCTGGTGGTGCCTCTCCGACACCTCATCCTTTGCCGAAGGCGAGGCATTTTCTCAGTTGTGACAGAGGATCCAAGAAGCAAAGGAAGCGCAGGACTGACAGAGGACTGAGGCGAATGGAATTGCAGGGAGACAGAAGCTAGCATACAGAATCCAGAATGAGAGAAGTGGAGATTATCTCTAAAGTCCAAACAACAATTCAGCCTGCTCCGCTTGCCAGTAGCCGTGCGCACATTTGGGAGCCCTGCATCTGGAGTGCACTATTGATTTATCGGCAAGGGAGCACTAACTAAACCAGAGCATCTCTCCATTACATCAATCTAGACGACCTTGCATCGATATACCCCCTGTAATAAACCTCCATTAATAAGAGCCAAAGGCCGAACCATTTCATCACATGCGAGATCGCACCGAGGAGCGGAGACGGGGTTGTAACCAGTGTCGAGAGTAAATGCCATTAAACAGTATGCTGCCAGCGTTAAATGCCGAGCGCTAACCGCCTTGTGGGTGGGCAGGTGTCTCCCTGCCATGCCGCACCCCCATCCCATCACCTTATGCTCTGTCCTCTGCACCCGCATCCGGGGTTATCAGTGTTTTTATTACTTGATATCTTGTCAATCATTTCTTTATCAATTTCAAACCTATACCATATCATTCATTAATATATTTATAAATAAATTGTCAACTTTTCAAGTAAAAAAAAAAATCTCAAGAAACCAGTGCGCAATTCATGGTTTACGCACCGACGTCTGTGCGTGGGTGTCTTAGAAACGCACCGCACAAACAATATAATAGATTGTACGGTGCTCTATGTCAACAAGGAGCACTGATTCGTTACATGTCAATCACCATACCGATTAACCATGATAAAATAATAAAAATCCTCCAGTGTTAGTTTTTGTAGCATAAACAGGTGCCATATTTTACATATGGCACACCGATAAAAAAATTTGTTTTTAAATTTTTTATCACATTATTTACGCGGTGTGCTTGTACAATACAGAGCACCGGTGCGCTAGGTTACGCCGGGTGCACTGATGAAAAAAAATGTCTTTTTTTTTTTTTTTTAAATTCACGCAAATGCCGACATGGATTGAGATCCGACTATGCAAATCGTCCTGTTGGTTGGATGTCTTAAGTTTATATTTAGCAATACAAACCCTATACATCTAAATTGAAAAACCCTAATTCTGAAATCATGAAAGAGGGAGAAGAAAGGGCAGAAACAACAAATAATGTAAGGTTTGTATTTATTTAATTTAATTTAATTAATTAATTTATTTAATTTTTTATCGAAACAGAAAGTTTGCGGTGCACCATAATGAAATAGCGCACCGATTGCATATTTTAAAAATGGCGCATTGAGAAAAATATTTTGTTTTTTTGTTTTGTTTTTATCACAGTACTTTCACGGTGCACTGGGATAATAGAGTACATCGGTGCGCTCAGGTACACAGGGCGCACCGATAAATCTTTTTTTTTTTTTTTTAAATTTATGCAAGGGCCGACATGGATCTGGATCCGACTATGCAAGTCATCCCGTGGGTTGGATGTCTTAGGATTATATTTAGCAATACAAACCCTATAAATATAAATTGAAAAACCCTAATTCTAAAATCACAGAAAGAGGGAAAAGAAAGGGCAGAAACAAAAAGAATGTAGGGTTTGTTTCGAAAATGGATTTTTTTTTTGCAAAACAACACATTTGGGGTGTGCCATAATGAAATAGTGCACCGTTGCCATATTTTACATATGGTGCACTGATAAAAACATATTTTGTTTTATTTTTATTTTTTAATTTTTTTATCACTGTACTTTCGCGGTGCGCTATGTTACGTAGGGCGCACTAAGGAAAAAAACCTGTTTTTTTTTTTAAATTCAGGCAAGGGCCAACATGGATAGGGATCCGACTTTGCAAGTCATCCCGTAAGTTGGATGTCTTATGACTATAAAAACCCTATAAATCTAAATTGAAAAGATCTAATTTTGAAATTACAGAAAGAGGGAGAAGAAATGGCATAAACAAAAAGAATCTAGGGTATTTGTTTCTAAAAATGTTTTGTTTTGTTTTTCCCTGAAAATTGCAGAAAAAGTAAAAAAACAATAAAATTTGATTTTGTTCTTTTACTGCATAAAAAAAACTTTAGAAAAAAGGTAAAAAAAGTAAAAAAAAAACAATAAACTTTGATTTTTTCTTTTACACCATAAGAAAATTGTAGAAAAAGTAAAAATACAATAAACTTTACCAACATCGTTTGAAATTCTATGTTACAAGGTTTGAATCACCAAGGGTTTGGAATTCTGATTGTCTGAATACTTCTGTTCGAACGTATTTCCCTGCTCCACAGTGCTCTCGTGCTCTGTTTTCTCCAGGTATGTATCCTGCAAGTCTCTGGCTGAATTTTTTTACAGAAATAATGAAATAATGAAAAGTTTTTAGAATTTAAAGAAATGTTTTATGAAAATAAATTTTCGAAAATATGTTGCTGCCCATTTTTCAATTTACCGTTCGAACACTTAAAGAAAATAGAGTTGCGTTTTTTTTTTTTGGCGGTTATTTGTCACTAGTGCGTCCCTTAATCGAACCACATCGGTGCGTCTGGATATAAAATGGCACCGGTGCGCATTACCAAAAACGCACCAGTGCGATGATCTGTACATTACGCACCGAAATTACATTTAGTTGTGCGCACTAAAATTTATTGTTGTTTTGCTCAAATGTAAGGTGAAAATGTCATAATTATATGGAATGGAAAATTCTTCAAAATCCAACTCGTTCCATAATATTTCTCAAAGTCCATCGCAAAGTTCTCCCTATCCATCTCGAGACGTAATATTTACTTCAGATTTTATTTATATTTTCCCTATCTAATTGAATTTATGTTTTTTATCCATGCAGTCAATCATGCATAGCTTAATTAAATTTATAATGTATACAAATTTGCAGGTTCATGCAGATTCAACATCGAGTTCAGATGCACAAAATATTCAAACTGCTCCAAAACGTCGGAAGTTCTTATTAGGAGTTGCATACCGTAAGGTGCATTTGGTAGATGAAAATGGACAACCGCTTCACCCTGCCAATTGTAACAATATTGCATCTTCGAGCCACAATCCCGGGACAATGATGGTAATTATAAATATAATTGTTTGGTATATATATTGATTAATATGTAATTATTTCAACGTCAAAACAATTTATAATCATGCAATATTGTCAACGTGGTTATTATTTGATATCATATATTTTGTACTAATCATATTCAAATATTTTTTTTTTAATTATTAGGATTCTAGTGATGATGAACGACCTACATACCATCTTTCGTTGCACCTCATGACAAGGTCAAATCGAAAGAAGACTGAATTAAGAGAAAACATTAGAGAGGAACAATATCAATAATGGTTGAATCAACCACCGATTCAATTCCCGCTACGTCCAGATTCACCAATGAGGAATGACTACAACAATAGTAGTTATTCACAAGCTGGAAATGGAGGCAATCAAATAGAGGTTGGTATGGATGATTAATTAAGGGATACGATTGCCATGGAGACAATGTTGTTAGATGCATTCCAAAACGATGATCAGCTAGGGGATGATGCTCATATCACTGACACCTTTTTCGAAAGTCTTAAATTTGCTTCCACCACCCCTCTCTTTGGACCTGACAGTCAGTGAAAGTATACCCAGTTGGGGACAACGATGTTACTGTACAACTTGAAAGAAAATTTTGGCTTGTCGAATGCATGTTTCTCAGAACTTTTGAGGTAAGTTACCATAAAGTACTCCCTTATATAAATTTGAAATATAATCAGTACACTGCAATGAACATTACAAATGGTAAAATTTGTGAATATTAATAATTATATCGACATTAATGTACATTTATTAATATATTTTTCCATGATCACCAACTACAGGTTATTCAAAGATAAGGTTCTTCTGAGTGATAATGTTTTGCCCGATAGCTGCGAAGAGGCAAAGAAATTGTTGAAAATGTTGGGTGTTGAGTACATATCATATCATGCATGTACAAATGATTGTATTCTATATAGAGAAGAATATGCAGACAAAGAGATGTGTCCAAAATGTGGGCATGACAGGTATGATAAATAAAAAAATAAGGGTAATTACATATCGGTCCTCTTTTTAAGATATTGAGGCACATGCCTATAATCCCAAGGATTCAAAGGCTCTTTCGTTGCACAAAATTAGCTATGTTGCAAAGATGGCATGCCTCACACATAAGTGAGTTGGGAGTTATGCGAATCCAAACTAATTCAATATCCATGAAGCATATAGAGGATACATGGCCCGAAAAATTAAAGGATGAAGTATGAAGTTTACGACTCAGCATAGCCATGGATGGCGTCAACCCATATTCCCTTCGGAATACCATCTATTCTGTTTGGAATGTAGTAGTGATCAATAACAATATCCCCCCATGGTTGTCTATGAAGAATGAACATCTTATGTTGGCTCTCATAGTCCCTATTAGAAGACAAGTGAAGAATATGGATGTCTACTTACAATCACTGGCAGATGAATTGAAGGAATTATGGGATGGGATAAATGTATACGATGTATCAAGACCCATTGCAGCAGAGATGAGTTTTACGTTGTATGGCATATGTGCTTACATGACACATGATTATCTAGGCATAGGAGTTTTCTCTGGAAAATTACATGTTTAATTTATTGATTTGTTTATATATGTAACAATATTATTTCACATATTAGTTATTTAATTCGTTGTAATATTTGTTCTGATATTCATGATATTCTTTAATGTGCCATGCATATTAATTATTGTATACAAATATAATCTCGCAGGTCTTGTAACAAAAGGGTATTTTGGATGTAAATGTTGTGGACCTTCTCTGAAAGCTAGATCGTCCAAGGACCTACGAAAACCAGTGTATGATTGCTCCAGGGTATTCCTACCAGAAGAACACCCTTACAGAAGAGCATCATCCGCTTTCAATGGTAAACGAGAGAGAACCCAAAGGCCTCCAATAACGACACCAACTAAATGGCTTAGAGCATATGTGAGAGAGAAGGAGAAGGGGTTCATAGAAATGTTCAATTCAAATGGGGAACCTATGTTCAATGATCCAGATTCCTTCGACTCCTATGTTGAGAAATTTCCCACTGGGATGAAAAGGAAATCTATCTTTTATGACCTCCCATATTGGGAGCATCTTAAGATTACCCACTTATTAGTTCCCATGCATATATTTAAAAATGTTTCATCTTCTTTATGGAGGCACATATCATCGAAACAAAGTGACACATTGGTTGTTAGGAAATATCTTATTACTTCAAAAACTAAAAAGAAACATTGGCCAAGACGATTAGAAAGTACGAGATTAGAGGTAGGCACTGGTCCCTCTAATTCATGGTTTTTCAAAGAAGGTGATGTCCCATGGATTTAAAAAAAAGATGATATATCTTTGGCAAAGGAAGTTATAATGGGTGTGAGGGTGCCAAATTCATAGGGGTCTTCACTACAACGCTGCTTCACCGTGGATGACCATTTTTCAGGGTTGAAATCGCATGACCATTTGAATATTCTAAGAGTATGTATAATGTCAAAATCATGATTTTATTATATGTTATATTAATAAATTTTATCCCATGCGAGGATCATAAAACATAACTAATTTTGTATATTATTGCACGTGTTTATAACTTTGCAGTGTCATTATCCTTTGTTCGTGCATGGGTGTGTGAAACATGAATTCCCTCAAGACCTAGGACGTGCCATATCTAAATTACCTGCATTTGTATGTTGGATCACGTCAAAGGAGATTCATGTGGCTAGAATTCCACGGTGGCGTCAAGAGATAATTGAGATTGTTTGTATGTTTGAGAAGAAACTTCCGACGAGTTTCATGGACTTACAGGTTCGTCTTTTAATCCACCTAGTAGATGAGGTTGAATTAGTTGGGGTGGTTTCTTGTCGTTGGATGTTCTTCTTAGAGAGGAACATGAAGAAATTGAAAGGTTTTGTTTGACAAAGGGCGAAACCCGAGGGGTCTATGGCAAAGGGGTACATATTTTATGAGTCTTTCTATTATGCCAGTGAGTACATCAAGTAGATCGACAATAGACCAGGTGCGGTGATTTGGTAAAATGAAAGGGATGAAGACAAAAGAGAAGGGGAGTTGCTCCAAACGAGTGGAAAAAAAGTGCTTGATAAAAAGTAAGCGACTTATAATTTTTCAAATTTACAAAAAGTAATTAATATTCATGTTGAACTTCAATATAATGTATATTTTGATCTTTAAGTACTATATAATATTGGTTTGATTTCATCAGCGAATGTAGAAATTGAAGCAATCAATAAATTCGTTCTTTACAATTCTGAAGCGACACAACCGTGGGTCGCATTTAAATGGGATAGTGACAGGAAAGAAGTCATATGGTTGAATGGTAGAAGTGTGCCTTATCCCGATCATTTAAAAGAAAATATACCAAAAATATGCCCCAACAGTTGGGTTGTTGACCAAGACAGAGAGAAATACGGTGCTACCAGTTGTTACCCGTACGCTGAAGAGGATGCGATAAACATAGGGATTGGGTGCAGCAACTTGGTCATAATCTTTTTAATTTATATGCAAATTTGAGACTTATATTAATTCATCTACATTTCATATATTAACTGTTGGGTTATTATAAGACACACGACACTATGATTTTTTAAAACTTTTTTATAATAGGTGCATTTGTTCTCATCTATGTGGGCATATGCACACCATTTTCGTACAGAAAATGCCGATGCTGGAAATATCACACAAGATTGTGGAGTGGAAGTCGAGTTCGATCAATATAGTTGATCTAGCCACCGTGATCAAAACCTAGTGTGAGGGACGTTAGGTTACATCGGAAAGATACAAGAGATCGTTGAAGTGGATTTCTCTTCTTTCCAATGTGTTATTTTTAAGTGCAAGTGGTGGGACACCTTTGATCGGAATAATGTAAAAGAAGATCGCGATAGTAGGCTGATATGTATAAACTCTAGAAAGACGTGGGATGAAGCTAAGGAGCCCTATGTTTTCCCTAAACACTGCAACTAGGTGTTTTTTTACCCAGATATGTTGGATAGGGATTGGTGGTTCGTATTGACACATGAACCTAGATAAAAACATATTTTTGAGAAAAATAGTGTTATCATGCCATGCGCGCTGGAAGATAATGAGTGTGATCATGAGAACTGAGAGTGATATGGTACATGTGTTATTTCATCAATATTTATACTTTTTAAGATGGGTTTTTCAAAGCATTATAATATGCATTTTGAATTATTTGGTAATTTGCATTGTGTTAATGTTAAAATCAATAATTCACTTGATAGTTATTTGATCTCAAAAACAATGGCGCACTGTATAAATTAGTTCCTTTTTTGTATCTAAAATCATAATAAAATGACGATAATTCTAAAGTACATGAATTTATTTGCATTATTTTCTAAAATTTATTATGTTACAATAAATCATATTTTTCTAGATTTATTATTTTACAATTATTTAAAATTTACAAATTTACAAATTTAAAAATTTTGATAAATTCATTTCACATTAATACAATACAATTAGAATTAGAATTACAATTTTACAATTTCACATAAAATTACAATTACAATTTTAGAATTTTACATACAATTACAATCAATTCACAGTAATACAATTACAATTTTACAATTTCACGTACAATTACAATTACAACTACAATTTTAGAATTTTACATATATACAATTACAATTTTACAAATTAAAAATTTCCAATTACAATTGCAATTTTACAAATTAAAAAATTACAATTACAATTACAATTTTACAAATTTACATATATACCATTACAATTACAATTTTAGAATTTTACATACAATTAGAATTACAAATATTACAATATTACAATATCATGATCATTTAGTATTAAATTAATTAATAAACATCACGTTCATGATAACCATTGTACAAAATCATATTTGACAAAAAAACACATTCAAAATTGCTAACATCATCGTGATCATGATCATCTAACAAAACACAATTATAATTATATATTAACATATTCATCACAACACAAACATCAAATATACATCTCATGTCAAATAACTCATGATATCATCACATACACATTAAATGCACATATCTAACATGACCTAACAATATACACATCATGATGATTACCAACATGTAAATTAAGTATAACTGCAACATGAACATAAAATACATGGACCATATATATATATATATATATATATTATAACTGAATAATGTTAAAAATATACAACTGTAATATAAATGTCATGGATCAACTGGTGGTAGTACAACATCAATATTAGTACTAGTGGAGGCCTGCTCAGTCAATGGTGCATCCTCGACGGTCGATGGTCCAACCTCATCTCCATGATGATTGCTGCTGGATGCTAGTGGAAGCTCATGCTCATCTGACGCGGCGCGAGGTGAACGATCATGAGATGAAGAGTCGCTGCTCGTGGACTGTCCATCACCTGCTGTGTCTCGACCACGCTTATAATGTTCAATAGCCCTCGTCAGTAGCGTAAAAGCTGTCATAACTCCTACGACATGCCGCATCAGGATGTACATGTCACGTGGCATGCCTGTCCACATCTTTAATAGCCTATCATCGGCCTCTATGTCTTTGTAATGAGCGGGCCTGATGCCCGCCTCAACAATCAATACACTGAGTTGGTCACCCAACTCCATTCGGTATCTAGCATCAACTCAACCGCGCCTAGCATCAGCTTATTGATGATCCTCATCATCTGGCATGCCCTGATCATCATCAGGATCTAGACCTGGATCATGTGGTATTGGTGTCGACATCTCCTCACCACCAAAAGGGCCAATGTCTGCAAAATATATACAACTACACAATAATAATAAAAAAATTTCATTACACAATTTAATAAAAACAAGTTAAAGAACATGCTAGAATAAATTTAAATATATAAAATAGTAATATTACCTCTATCATTTGGCGGCTCATCAGCTGTGAAGAGGATGTTGGCACACCATCGCCAATCCAAACCTGCATAAGGACAGGGGACCATAATGAATGGATGCTCATCAACACTAGCTAGCAACTCCAGTGCATCCTCCGATATCCTCGCGAAAAACTCAGTGTCACCCCTCTTGGGAATCATCTGCACCCACATGTGCATACGTGCCTCAAACATCATCCTATGAGGATGCCAAAGAAAATTAGGCCTCGTATCTAAAAACCTCTCAAAAAATAAACAAAAAAACTCTGAAGCAAAGGGAAGTTCACCCTCCCTTGTGCATGAGCACGACATCTATCGAAGGCTTTAAAGAACTGCTGCAAAGAAATGGAAGACCACCTGACAAGTCATGGCTCCTATACTAAAGAATCAACATAATATAGAAGCAGGCAACTAATGCATTTCTCGTCACTGGCGTTGTGCGAAATGGTCGAAATGATAAGTGAGAGACACTGCACCTCCTCCCTACCAAATGCACCAATAGTAACGGACCTCCAGCAACCCAAAACTCTGCAAGAGACATTACATTTTCTCCAATGTATCTCTAGGAGTAAACTAACTGACTCTCTGCTACACAGCCAGCCGGAACCTCTGGGAACGAGGGAAAATCCACCCCTATCCTCAATAGCCCTGTAATGAAGTATATATCCTCCTCAGTGGACATGTACCACTGGTTGATACCAACCCGAAAAGCCTGTTGATGGGCATTCCACCTTAGGAGCGCCTACGTAGCTGCTGTAATAGGATGAGGGTACGCATCTCTCTCCCTCTCTCATGGCTCCCACAGGCAAACCATGTTATACTGCTTCGCCTGTTGTTGTTGTTGTTCCCCCTCTTCCCTCCTTTCACGTCTCTAAATGATTGACATAATAAACACAATTTTTTTATTAAATGAGACATGTATTTAGAAATATACATATATGATTTTTTTTTTTTAAACAAAATAAAAATAACAGTCAGTGCGCTGAAAACACAGTCACGCGCCGGTACCGGTGCATCTTTCTATGGAGCGAACTGGCCTCAGTGCACCTAATAATATTAAGCGCCCCGAGGACAGAGATCCAGAAGAATTTATAGCACACCATTGACTATGTACGGTGTCAGGAGGGCAGTGCGCAGACGAAACTATACGCCCCGGGGCGTATAGTTAAGTCAGCGGACCGACCTCCTGCCATCGTGACATAGTGAACGGTGCGGCCTTTTACAAGGCTGCACCTTTGACCCAGGTGAAATACAGAAAGCTGTGCACTAACAAAAATCGCCGCCCTGCCCCGAGGACGGTGCTCCAGAAGAATTTATAGCGCATCGTTGACTATGTACGGTGTCAGGAGGGTGGTGTGCAGACGAAAATCTACGCCCTGGGGCATATAGTTAAGTCAGCGGACCGACCTCCTGCCATCGTGAAATAGTGAATGGTGCGGCATTTTACAAGGTTGCACCTTTGACCCAGGTGAAATACAGAAAGTTGTGCGCTGACAAAAATAGCTGCCCTAGGGCTGTTATTTTGGTCAATGCACCACGTCGCAGCGATTCCACAGGGTCAACGGTGTGGCCAGATAACCGACCGCACCACACTTTAAAAAAAAAATTAAAATAACACGGTGTGCCTTCAGTACCGCCCCAGAACTGGTGCGGATACCGTTAGCACTGGTTTACCTGGCCGCACCGTTGACAATGTGGAATAGCGGCAACACGGTGTGTTGATAACATTACCAGCCTCGGGGCAGATAATTTAGTCAATGCACCGTGTTGCCGCTATTTCACATTGTCAACAGTGCGGCCTGGTAAACGACCGCACCACACTTTTTATTTTTTTAAAAATAACACAGTGTGCCTATCGGTACTGCCCCGGAACCGGTGCAGATACTGTTAGCACTAGTTGCGGTGCGACCTGAAAATTTACAAGCAGCACCGCAAATCGATGTGAGCCGAATGGCTCGAGTGTATCGTGCTACAATTTTTTTTTCTCCCTTTTAAATGGTTAATTTTAAGGTTATTTGAATTTATAATCCGCTAGAAGGCTTAATTATGGAAAAACAAGAAAAACACTGGTACATTTGCTCATCGAGGAGGCATATTGTCTGTAGAATTTGCAAAAGAAAATTTGTCCACCGTTTTGCAAAATTCAAGCTAGATATTGGTGGGAAATGCACAACAACAATGTGTGCAATGAGTGCAATGGGAGCACCAATGTCAGGGCGGCTTAGACAAGGATAAATTGCACCAGTGCTTGAGAGCTCTGTAGCACTGACAAAAGTGAAAAATGCGATTTTTGGCCGTAATTGTTTTTTTTTTTTTTAAATTTATTTAACCCTGTTCCGATGCACTATAGTAATAAAACACACCGGGAGGGTGTATACGGAGCGCACGGTGTTCGGTGTGCCAATGTTTTGTGCGTTTTTTTGGCCATTATTTTTTATTATTATTTAACCCCCTTCCAGTGCGTGGGGTTATATGGATGTATCGGTGCATTTTCGTCATTCCGCGCTGGGCGATTTATGTTTTCGTGCATTTTTTATGAGGCACCGGTGCAGATGCTCTGTAATGCACCGGGGCGCTATAGTAATAAAACGCACCAGGCGGGTGTGTAGGGAGTGCACAGTGTCCGGTGTGCCAAAGTTTTGTGCGGTTTTTTGGCCGTATTTTTCTTTTTTACTTAACCCCGTTATAGTGTGCGGGATTTATGGGTGCACCAGTGCGTTTTCGTCATTCTGCGCTGGTCGGTTTCTGTTTTCGCACGCTTTTTATGAGGCACTGGTGCAGATTCTTTGTAAAGCACCGAGGCGCTACAGTAATAAAACGCATCAAGTGGGTGTGTACGGAGCGCACGGTATCCGTTGTGTCAATGTTTTGTGCGGTTTTTTTGCCGTAATTATTTATTTATTTATTTAACCCCATTTCGGTGCGCAGGTTTTATGGGAGCATCAATGCGTTTTCTTCATTCCTCACCGGGCGGTTTCTGTTTTCGTGCGCTTTTTATGAGGCACCGGTGCGGATGTGTTGTAAAGGGCTGGTGCGCTAAAAAAATGAAACACATTGGGCAGGTGTGTACAAAGCGCACGGTGTTCGGTGTGCCAATGTTTTGTGTGCATCGGTGCTTTCTCATGTTGAACACACCGGTGCGTTTTATGGTGATAAGCGCACCGTACGAAATACATCTGCAAACACCTCTGCCTGCTAACCTCCTCTAGTAACCTCTGCTAGAAACGAATGTCTGGGGTATTTTTTTAAGGGGTTCCTCTAAAACATCCGCTAGAGGGTCTTTCCCTTGTAGTGTGAGTGAGAAACCACATCACCTGCTCACTATGACCCTGTGGAAAATAAACAACCTTGCTCTCAACAACATGTAAGAACACAAGCGGTTCGGCACGACCATGCCAAAGCTTCGAATTAAGACATATCCTTTCCCTTGCAGCTTGATGTGACATGAAAAAACAAATTGTCAATTGGATATTCCTTTAGAAACCTCTTGACATTCCAATAGTAACTGTGTAAAGTAATATGATATTATCATTATAAACGATGCAATATAAAGAAAATTAACTTGACAAATATTCCAAATGACAGTATTTTCCATAGACAATTTTACATTAATTATTTTTATAAGGTGTCACAATTTGATATGATGAGTTAATTTAACATTCTTCACTATCTCAATTGCATCTCAATATGCAATTCTAGAATAATAAAAAAATCACTGAAAAGCAAAATCATTCTAACTAGAGTAATGGACGCATTAAAAAGGTAAGAAACGTCATTTGCACGTTTAAGCTCCTAGAAGAATTTAAGTGGCAAGTCACTACATAGATATCTTCTATTTAACATTCCATGAGACTTCGTGGCCATATGGGACAAAGAAAAGCTTACATCATGCATGAAATTTTAAAAGAAATTAATGTCAAAAATGGCAACAAACAAAGATAGAGGTGAAAAGATGGTAACCAAATCTTGGTCCTAACCTACTCATCTAATTAGATTGTTAACCAATTCATAATTCTCTGCAAGTTATTCAAAAAATAGCAAGAACGCTAATATATGAAGGAAAGTATTAATCAATTCTGAAATAAAACTTGTTTCCCTGAAACCAGCATACTCTTATAACTGATTACACCCTAGTAGAGTTTGATAAAACCACATATGATAACATATTCAGGTCATTTTGTCTAAACAAAATAAGATGTGAAAATACATTATACCTAGGAAGTATAGAATAACACTTCTTTGTGCATACAACGTTCAATGTTTTTCACTCCCCCTACTGGTATGCTATGGTTCAATCCATCAATAATTTCCCCTAAGGGATACAAAATCCGTGGATATGACAAAGCGAAAACTGTATTAATTAGCAACATTTTGTAATTAATTAGCAGCATTGTTCTGTGGAGACTTGCCCTTGGAACCTGATTGTAGTTCTCCATGTTGCTTACTTTCTCCTCAAAATGGCATACTGCAAACGTGCTATGGTGTTGTCCAAGGCTCCTAAACCCCTAAAAGAGGTTTCAACAGGATTACTGTAATCCATAAAAGCCTCAAGAACATGCACAATACTTGTTACCAAGTGTATATGTTGTGGATCCAAATCTTTGAGAAGAGGGAGCAAAGTTGGCATTAAACCCATGTCCCATAATGCAGTTCAGCCAAAATAAGAAGAAACTAGAAATGTTACAAGAGAAAGCAGTGCTTCTACTAAAGATATCGAATAATAGGATGGTTCACTGGAAACTTATTTCCATTGAGATTAGGGGGATATTGGATATTGGTGATGCAATATTGAGTATAGTTGAGAAGAGAAATATTATTACAAAGGCTTACCAAAACTCCACTCCCAGTCCTTCCAAAATGGAGCTGAAAGTCCAATGTTTGTTTTCATTAGATCTTGTTGTGGATCTAACAACTCCATATTTGAATCTTTATTAGGGCCAAGAAGGTCATTCTCTTGAGACAAGCACTACCAATTCATCTAATATCAAGTAGTTGCATCTGACATGTCTCCCCAAAAGAGGATGCCTTTCTTGTTGAATGTGTGAGCTTGAAGGTGGGGCAACTATAAAAGGAAATCAACCTCCGTCTCCAATACCAAATGGAGTGTGTGCCAGATCCCAATTTGTCTTTCATGTTCCACCTAGCCAAGCCCACAATTGCTTTCCATGCTAACCAATTACTCTGGGAAATTCAAATAAGTGATCTTGAGACCTGGAATTTGGTGTGTTCAATTTTCTTAACCCTAGCAACTGAAAAATGTAGTTTCTAGTAAATTTCCTTGCTGTAAATTAATTAAAGTTTTAGCTTACTAAATAAAAAACATTGTTGGTATTTAACATGTAAATAAAATGAAATCAACAGTAGCAAATTGGACACCAATACCATACATGCATACACAAAAAATTTGCACATCAAATTTTGTGTTCATTAAATAATATCTTATCATACAAGGGTATCTTTACTGGGAACATGGTCCTCTATGGAAAATTACAATCTCCAACAACTACAAAAATTTTCTGGGCACCTGTGCAGGTGTACAACTCGAAATCTCCTAAACACCCACACCACTTTCCATATGCTCAACCTGCAGTGCAAACTTTCTGTCACATGTGTGGTTGTTTGCACCCCTGCCCACAACATGTGCAACAGTTTACTACTTCCTATGGCACGTGTGACTACTTTGCTCACTTTGCACAGCACATGTGGCCCTACGGTAACACACATGACTATTTTGAACCCTCCACACAACTCACTTTTCTCTCTGAAGATGAGTATGGCCTCACTGTGCCACTGTTGTTGGCTGATCTACATAATTCTGTTGTACAACCTCATTGTGAATGATCCTTGCTGCAGAAATCACTCTGCTATAGATTTCAGACCATATACACTTGGATGAAATTCCCTTTTCATCCAATCACATGTATAGACACTCAAATCTATTCGGAAGTACCTATCCAGTGCTACTATCATAAATAGGTCGAGGATGAAGGAGATGATATCACACAAAGACAAATTCCTGTGCACTTTCCCCACTTGTTGACAACATACTAGTAAAAACATAACCTGCCCTGGAGCATCACCCTCTACACCCCTTGACACTCATATGGTAGCCAAAATAGACACTTGAGTGGGAAGTTTGATCAAACCAAGCCCCCTGACATCCTTGGGGATAGTAACACATCCCAAGGGTCCAATGGAAGACCCTTTTGTTTGATTGAGACCATGGTTACAATCTCAAAATATGCTCTACTATTGATATCAGGCCTTGCTACGCAACCAACAAGACACAAAATATATTTGCAGGTATAGTTGGATTGTGCAACCATGGTCAACTTCCTCGTAAAGGGAAGGCCCCAATGATGCTAAACAAGAAGTTTCCTTTGTAGTTGCTGAAGTCACCAATTCTACATGGATATTGGAAAAAGATCTAGACTAAAGGGAATACCCAAATATCTAACAACCAGCCAGGGTGGGGTAAATTTCCAAGATGAGGGATTCTAGTTAGGAAGAGAGTCCAACCCCACCAGGAAAAAAATAGATTGTTATTCACTAAACACATCACTTGATGTCAGGTTGATTATGTTTAAACAAGCGTGAGCATCATCAACTAAACTTATCTAAGCACTATTTGGTATATAAAAGCTAATGTATTAGTGAAAAATGCGTTCTACATAGACACACATCTAGGTCAAAACTCCACAAGAGCCAAAATCTCAATAATGAAGGTCCAATCCACTCAGTGAAAAGCTTTGTCAAATGAATTTCAAAGAAAAGGGGTTGCTGGTTATTTTTTGTGCACATTTGAAGGTTTTACATGTTGAAACCATGGTATTGAGATTACTTGTTTGTACACAAAACTTGTGTTATCGTTAGACAACCTTCCATGACATTGCCTAGATCCTTAGAGTCTTTGTTTTAGCCACGATCTTGTGTGCGACACTAAACAATGAAATTGGATTCCAATCATCAATTGTGTTTGTGGCTGCTTTTTTGGAAATCTGTTTGCCAAATGACAAAAAATGTCACTAATTATGGCTCATGGCCATGTAAAATTAACACAGAATGCCATCTAGATTCTATACCCAGAGACTTGCCATTCCTCATGTAGATAAGTGCTGCAAAATCCTCCTCTTTTGAGAAGTCATCGTTCTTCAACCTGCTCTAGTCACCAATAAAAACCTTATGAGGATTGACGCTGCAATAAGGATTTCTTGCAGCCAGTACATGATCCATCACGATATAAGGTGAAAAATATTTTGAAATTGCAATTTGAACATACCTCTAATGTCAATTGGAGTGTCGAAAAAATCCATTTGCAGGGAGCAATCCAAGATCCTCTTCATTACCACTTTTCTTTTTAAAAAGTCAAAATAGAATTTTGATCCCTCATCTCCCTTATGAACGCACTGTAGCCTGAAACAAACTCATGCACCCTTGGCAATATATTCCCCTCTGCTTCACCTCCCTCTGAACCATTATGTCCTACCATGCATCCTCTCCATAGTGAGACACATTATGGAGATCCTCTTCAATAGAAATGCACACCTGCTAAAGTCTACCTAACTGCAACTTCTTTCTGCCTTTTGCGGGGCATCCTCCTACCCCAACCTCTCATGGATTTGACAATACAAGGTCTTTGGTTATAGCTTATGATCCAAGTAGATTGAATTGCATTTTTTACTGTCTCTCTAATGGAAGTATGTAATGTCCCTAGGTAATTTTTGGCCTTGGGGTTCAATCATTATCTAATGTTTTCAACCAATCATGAAAAAAATCATAACAAAAATGCACATTTGTCAACTCATATAATGGTACGTACCCTTCTATATAATTCACTAATGATATAAGAGATATTTAATAGTCATATGTTTCTTCAGAAAACCACCACAAGTTAGGGATAAATGCCTAATGAACAGTAGACCTATACAACCAATAATCCACCAATATAATTCTAACTGTAATCTCAATATTCAATAGATCAGCATTCCAACTGTAACCCACACTAGCACTATCCAAGTTTGGTTGGTAATATACTAATTAAAAAATCTCTGTCTAACTGTGTTGCCTCCAAACTTGTTTGCTATTAATAAGATCTTGTGACAACCCTTTCTCAGTGGAGTTTCCATCTGCGGTTAGAGTAGTCTCTTAACCTGGTCAAATCAATGGTTAGATCTTATGACAGTCCCCTTTTGATCCAAATTTCACCCATGGTTGGAGATTTGATCCTGTTACTGCATCACGTCAACAAACTACAGGTTCTGGAGGCCTGCTTGGGATGTTTCATTATCAAATACCTTTCCTGTAATTCTTGGGGAGTGGCTTCAAAGCTTCATGTGATCACAAACCCCTGAAAGAGATATTTTTTGTGGCCCTAAATACACTCAGGAGGAAGGCCGCATATAGGTGATGCCCTAAATGCTTCATATCGGGCACTAAAAACCACATAGTTACCTATTGATTTCATGTTTGGTTGAGAACAACCTCGCTTCAGTGCCTCAGAGAGGACCCCTCGCAGCCTTACCTTTCCTTAACAAAGGGTTCTGAGCTTAGGTGCACCATAAATAGATCACATATAGATCTTTCTGCCCAGAAAAACTAATGGTGGCCAGAAATCCCACAGAAAGACCTCTGTTGTCTTGAACACGAATTATTGAACAAGAATAACCGGTGAGAATGCATTTCCCTGCTTTCCAAAACGAATCATAGATGCTCCAAAATATTATGTTGTAAGAGTTGTAAAGGAGAGAGGGAGATTAGCTAGGGTGGGATCACCTCCACTAAAACTAATCAAGAGAAGAAAGGAGTATTAAAACTCTCAGAGCTCTAGCTCAAAGAAAACAGAGATAGTCCATTCCAAATCAATGATGGGAAAATAACTCTTATCATTGTATTTAGAGATTCCTCATGGGGGTCTCTCTTCATAATTTAATGTGAGGGTTTACAAGCATAGCCCCCAATTCTTCCTTTTTTCTCTAGCTAGCCTAAATTTACCCAATGTTTCCCCAAAACGTTGGATAATGGGTTCCCCCTTTATCAATGACTATAGCCTATGGGGTTGGATAGGCTACTTCGTCCTCCCTTGGGCACTTAGTCAATAGGGAAGACTTTAAAGTAGGGTAGGAAAAGGGCATAACCTCTATTTTCTTAACACCTATGTACTTAGAGAAGTGGGAAGGCTTGGCCTGATCGATATGTGTGCACATAGAAATGAAATTGTTGTAAAATTAATCATTAGTCATGTGTTGCAATGAAAAATTAATCATTAGTAGATACTTGCATCACACCATGCTCTAAATGTTGTATACATAAGTGGCAAGCATGGCCCTTATTGTCTTTGCCATATAGTCAAGTGTGTTTGAAGCCTTTAAGATACTTTTTCATTCATTCTCAAGCAGATATGGGGAAGCTGTTAGTTAGTATCTTTGTAGTTGTAGTGACACCATATGGATTATCAACAAGTATGGAACTTGTTTTTCTAATTAATTTGGTATTTCTCAACATATTAAGGACAACTTTGACAAGTTACTTTCTTTATGGGGAAACCATTGTGAAAGAGAGCCTTTCATATGTATGACTATTTGTGGGACAAGAACACATGCAAGTGGTTGTCGTGGCAAGCTCTTGTCATTCTGAAAGACTTCAAGAAATTGATTGATTCTTCCGCAATATATTGAAGATTCCCAAAGAATGTTTTTTCAAGATAAGTAAATAATCTGGATATTCTTGACTCCATTTGAAAGGATTGGAAATGGTCTCATGAGATACCATTTATGGGCACTATTGAACCAAGGAATTCTATGACAAGAACCGACAACTCATTTAGTGGAAATTCATCTCAACAGGGAGTGGAATGTTTGAGACCACAAGTCAAGGTGTCCCTAGAAGTGTCATGATATTGGAAATCCCATTATTATTTTAAAACTGAAGTACTTATATTGTTGGTTCTTCACAATATTTTGGTGATAAGGGATCAATTGCATTTCATTTGTCTAACGAATGGTTATTGCATGGCATGTTGCAACTTTGAATCTATCTTTCAATGCCATTAATATTAGTCTCTGTTTTAATCTTTAATTTTTTTTCTTGTGTTCATTGGAATAATGCTCTATTTGGGGGTAAATGGATGGTTCGAGAAGCATGAAAAACTGTGGGATGTTATCTTTCTAACAATCCCTTCCTACTTATAGAAGTGATACAGTTGGGCAACGTTTCATGAGATGAACACTTTGTTCAATTTGGAAGAAATTTCTATATTTACTATTTAGATCAAGTTTGACTATGTATTTTTTGTCCAACATTGTCATTTTTAGGTAAGATGTGGGCAGTCTTTAAGTTGTGGTTAAGGATTGTTAACTGTTATTTATTTTGTAGGCAAGCAACTCTTATTTGACTATTTTTTGGCTCCTGGCTGTAACAACTGTAATTCTTAATGCAATATATGTGCCATTTGCCCCTAAAATATTGTTTTAGGGTGCGTATTACTTGCAAGTATAATCCGTAGGTGTGAGAAGAGGTTGAGGGTGCAGCTGCATTTTCTTTATGGTAATTATCTCTCTGTTCTGGGCTGCAGTAAACAGTAGCTTGTGAAGGAAGTCTAGAGGGCCGAGGACCTCGTGTAGGGTCTCCTTAATTAGTCGCAGTGAAGCCAATGCAATTGGATCAAAGGTTGTAGACCCTTGGATAGAAGTTGTGATCCCTGATAGAGGATTATGATCCCTTGCTGTAGCATATCTCTCCATGATCTTCTGTTGAACATCTTTGTTGCAAGATGTAGACAGAGGACCATTACTACAACTAGTTGTTAAGTTGTTTAAGAGAATGAAGGCATGGGTGAGTCCTTTCTAGGCCTCATATTCCCAGGCTTGAATGCAGGCTGTAATGGAGAACTATGGAAAATTCAGGCAGCCCTAACTAGTATTCAGAATTGCAGTCTAAGGTCAGATCTTCTATTTGGCAATTCAGTATTGACTTTAAAATCCTTGTACTCTCTCTCTCTCTGCTGAACATTTGTTTATGAATAATAAGAAGAATGGATCAAGGGTTTTCCCTGACTTGGGGTTTTCCCCTGGCTTGCGCCATATCCGTGTGTTATCTTGTATTGGCTTGTCTTTTGCTTCGATCATCTGTGCTCTTTCTTCAGTTACTGTTTATATGATAATGAGCTATGTGATTGCTAATGGAATATAAATGGCTTATGGGATAGTATGTTCAATGAAGTAACTAAGTAAGAACATGGTCCAAAATTAACATGGTTTCACATATAGATAAGGTCAATCCCAAGCAAGAGAAGGAATGCAACCACAAGGAATGTAATCAAGTTTCCATCAAGCAAGGGACCGTTAGAATTCCAGTTTGGGAATTTGTCAGAGTTGGTCTAAAAATCTCATAGGGGCTTCAAATCAAATTTGCAAACCATTTTTGCAGAGTCTTCCTTCAACATTTAATGGAAGCATCCAACAAGGAGGAGAGCAGAGTCAATACTGTTTTGGGCAGTGTCTCTCTTGCTAGATCAGGCCATAGGTTAAGAGGTAAGTATTGATGGTTTTTCTGTACTTTTTTGTGAAGGGTTTGTATCTGTTTACAAGGCTGCTGGAAGGTGCTGCTACAACAGTATGAGGAGAAGGATTTGAGAGGGCCGAGAGGCCTTGAAGGGACCTCCTGCCCTAGCCGCAGTGATCTCAAGAGACAATGCAGGTAAACGGGGGTGGTTCCTTGTCCTAGAAGGAGATTCTCATTCTGCTCTAGGCCACAGAGAAGGGATTGCTTCTACAACAACTCGAAAAATTCTGTTTTGAGGCCTAGATTAGACCGCAGTCATCCTAAGGTACAGTTCAGTTAAGATCAAGTATATATTGGTATATATGAAGACCTTGATGTAGAAAACATGTGAATTTTAGGAGGCTTGAGGAGGAGCCTTAAATCCCTTCCAACCATGCTTTGAATTTCTAGTATAACATCATAACGGGAAGCATAGTTGGTCATGAAATCACAGTGATTTGAAGCAGGGTTCAACAAGCTTACTTTTCAAGGAAGTCTCTTAGATCTTCACTCTTCATACTGCACCTCTGAAATAATTGGACGTTTGTTATATAGCTATGGTCTTGGTATGATTTTCCTATAATGTCATATGGCATATGCTTTAGTATGATTCTTTGAATTATGACATTTTGTCTTGCTTCAGTCATATATATGTTTCTGATATTACTCTACATTGGTATGTATTCCCATATTGGCAATAATGGGTATCAACCCATTCCTATATACTCTCAACTTTGTGTATGGATGTCACTGTGCAACAACTCCAATATGGTATTGCTATTACAGCAGTATAAGCTTGACCTCGATTTCATCAGTTGTATATGAATTATGGTACAGTACATGAATATCTGGAAGTGCATCCATCCGTTCAGATATGGATTCTCTGCTCTATTCGTATGGTATATTCCCACTGTCTATATTCATTGAGGTTTGAATTGTATACAGAACAGTAATATTCCCCTATATATGGTGTCAGGAATCCTATTCAAGAATGATGTTGCAGTGGAGTAGCTGCAATATCCTCCATCTAAAATATCAACGCTCTCGATCACTTTGGGCCGTATTGATTGTGTTCACAGTCATGTTCCTTCAATTGTCATCATTCATATATACAATCACAGTCTGATCTTCTTAGCATCAAGCGTATCAATCCTTGTTCAATTTCGAGAAGAATCAATTTTTCACTTTGAAGACCTATAGTAGCATCATTAAAGGAAGCAATTCTGTAGGGTATCTGAAGACCAGACCTCGCTTGTGACAGAAATCACTACAAGAAGTCAGGTTTAACATTGGATATTCCATTAGCATAAGTCAAGAATGCAGCAAGTATTCAGTCTTTAATGACAGACATCAAAACCTGGAGGGAAGAAGATAATTCTTCTTCACTAGTTTAAAGTGCATTAACTATTTTCCACATTCTTCTGCAATAATACTGAACCTTGGAATAAATTTAGTACATCAGTTGTAGTATTTGTGGCTGAGAAGAAACTTGGCATAATTTGAAATTTCCTTGGTCTATCTAGATGTTAATATCAGGCTAGAAGCCAATATCCATGGCATAATCAGACTTGGAAATAATTCTAAGGCTAAATTCAGAGTAATTCCCTTGGTATCTTTTATTTCAGTCATTCTTACAATTTCAGTAATAAGGTTCTATTGATATACTGCTATTGAGATATTTCATTTGAATAGGAAGGGCATGTGAGAGAGTTCACCTATGTATCGCTGAGGTTTGGTATTCTAACGTGTCATCTTAAAAATAAGGAGTAGATTGATAAAAGGCCGAAGAAAGAATTAATAGGGAGCTATATTGATGACTTTGGCACATGGACCAAAGGAATAGTGACTGGCAAAGAAGCAGGTTGCAAATAGCTCTATGAATATAATTTTGGCAAGGTCACTTTCCTTATATTTAGAGGGAGTTATGGACAAGCCATGATGATTGGATTGTAAGGATGCAACTACTTCTGATTGATGACACTCTCGTTTGTCAACGTAAGAGGGAGTTGAATTTCGAAGTCAAGATGTAAGACCTAGCCTTGATGCACTATTCCCTACACTTAAGGATTGATGGTAAAGTGGCCTGCATATGTATATCTTGTGGGATACCTGATCATCACCTTATCAGACATATGTCTCGCTATGAAAGTTCTCAAGTCGATTTATGGGTGAGCCCCATATATTGGACAACTACTTATTGAGATATCTCTATGATTCTACATCTTGATGTACACTACTGAAATCTAAGGTTTCGTGAATATTTTGATGATAACTCGGTTGAAAATATGATGGATGGAAAGAGCACATCTAAGTGTAATATACTCCAGCACTACTGCAGTCGGATGTATAAATTTAAGAAACCTCTTCAATTGTCATTGTTGTATATTGCAGAATAGGATTCAGAGAATCCAATGTTTCACATAATACCACTTTATATGGTACAACAAAGGACATTCCTATTTTATGTCATGTTTGAGTGATCTCACATTGAGCGGGATGCCTGATGGACACTTTGATTTCTAGAAAGACAAGCTTAGGCTTGTGATCTCCCTGGGTAAGAGGGAGTAAGATTAGTTAAATATTTTCTTCATCAAGATATGAAAGAAGCAGAGGATTGCTACATGATGCCAAGAAATCTATTGGATGTTTTCTACCACTTTTAATTTATTTTTAAGGATCCAAAAAAGGAGAAAGAACCCTTGAATTTCAAAGGACTAATGAAAAAACAAACAAAGACTAAAAATGACAGTTATTTCGTGAACAATTGATTGACACTTAAAATAATTAGTAACAAAACTTCATAACTTGATTCTTTCTCGATGACAAGTATTTGTGTGATGTATGCATTCAAATTGAGATCAATCATAGACATGCTGGGAATTAGAAATAAAACCTACCAAAACCACACAAAAACTAAATTATAAAGATAAACCAAAAATCTAGATGTGTGAATTTTTATACTATGGTTTGTTTGGCAGCCTCCTGTCTAGCTGCAATGACCAAATAAAATGTACATTGTGGAATCAGGGAAGATCGTGTTGATTATGGTAGCCAAAGCAAACTTTATCAAACAAGTAACTTGTCAAAGAAATTTTGTGGGGGCAGTATGCAACAAACCTTCTGATGTATGTACACAATACACATGGAATTTGTTAACAAGAAGTCATAATGTTGGAGTCTCTGGTGTCATTATAATAGAAAATACATGGAACCTTCAAAATGCCAAAATCTAAATAGAAGTTGAAGATTGAAACATGGGAATCAATTGGAGAGAAGGATTGATTTCACATAGTTCCTTCATGTGAATAAATGGAAAAATAATTGCAGGCCGATGGTATCAATAACAACATAAATTTTTTGGTTTTTAAGCTCCTGTGGTTATCATTTCTTAAAGAGCTTCCTGGATTATCCACAGTATTAAGGAACATATGTTGACAAACCAATGCAAAATAGTGATAAGTTAACAAGGGAAAAATGAGTTTTCTTTGGTTGTAAGACAAGGTTATTTTGTACATTCTCACAGACTTAACAATATAAGTGAAAACAGTGAAGGATATAGGTATTTGCACAAACATGCCCTATTCTCACTTGGACTCTTCAATGCCAATTTACCATCCATCCATCTATCTACATATGCTTGAGTGTGTATGCATAAAGACACGGAAAGAGCCTTAAAAAAAGGATTTGTACCTAACATCGTCGGATTCTCCTGTGATAGTAGTGACACCCTCTCTGTCCAATAGAGTTGAATGGTAAGTCACATGGAAAATTCAAACCCAAGTACAAGAAATTTTAGCATAATGCATTTCTTGTTTAAAGTTTTAAAGATGAAATAGCTAAAAATGAAACCCGCCAATTTTTTCAGAACTAAAAGGGAGTTGTGGTGAATTTGACGGAGATGAATAAATTTAAGTCCGGCTTGATCAACCTCTTATGGGTTTCTGCAAGTCTGTTTGTTTCATGCAGTGATATTGTTTTGGGGATTTCTGAGGGCCGATGGTTATCCCTATGAAGAAATTCTCATGCCATTATGATTGAAAGATGTGGCACAAAATTCAAATGATAATAATCCTTATAGAAGTAAAACCATGACGACAATGCAGTTAAATTTAAGAGTGTATAGTTTCTAACTTGAAATTAGCGGGAATACGACGTTTGAAATAATTTATTTTAAACTAGTAGGTTGAGGATAAATTGAATAGAAGGTTTTTTTTTTTTTTTTTGAAAAAATAAGGGGGAAATTTTTTATGGTTTCTAGGTTTTCGCACTCTGTGCATTGGGACAATCTATGGCGGCGGTCACTATAGCTTTGATGGCTTATAGGAACTGCCTCACCACATGTACGCACATTCAGGGTCTTCATTAAACGCTCCTCAAAATTGTAACGGGTCTCCCTTCGAACTCCTATTTAACACTCCCAATTTTTGGTTTACGCATTTTTTAGTTATTTGTTGCATCGTTGTTCCATTTTTGCATCCTCCCAACATGGAAGCTAGTCCAATGTTTGAGTCTCTCCCTCACAGTGTGGAGTTTGTAACAATTTTGTGATTCATCTCTCTATGGTCTCAGTATGGTTAGCCCCAGAGATGATGTCGACTTAGAACCAGAACCGAAGGACATTCTATCAGTCTGGGGGTTGGAACCAACCCAATAGAACCTAAAGAAGGTCAAAATTCCAACGAGGTCTCCACTTGGCAAGCGAGGTGCTGCTGAGCTGGACTGGGAAGTCGGTGGAGGTTTAGGTTTTTTGGAACAGTCAGGAAGCCTCTCATCAAAGGTGGTATCCTGGTTGTAGGCAACGAAGTCTTCAGTCGGTCTAGAGAATGCAGTTTTACGAAGAGTTGAAGGTTGCATTTCCTCGACGAATTTTTGAATATATTTATATCTCTCTTATTCCTTAATCGGTGGTATCAAAGACATGGTAAAGGGCAGTAGTCTGCTAAGGCATGAAGGTTTAAAATCTTGTTTAATTGAGGAGGTAAAGGCAGTGTCTCCGGGAGTGGGTCAGCATTTGGATAAGACTCGGGGATGCAAAACCCCGCTAGTTGTTTTCCCTAGTCTGGTGTCTAAGCAGGCTTTGTTTTCATAGCGTTCTGGTGATAATGAAGGGTTGTTTGGGGGGAATCTGTTTAAAGGATTCCCGATTTTGGAGGAATCATATACAAATTTTCGGCCTGCAGAAGAAAGTAGGTAGGACGGTAATATCTTCTCTCAGAAAATCCAAGGAATAAATAATGACATCTCTCTGGGGCTGAAGGAGAAGCACTCGCTTCTTGACCCTGAGACTCGGTCTCCAAGAGTCGAGGCACCTCCTCAGAGCGTCGGGTCTGTTAGGAATTACTACAGAAATAAAACATTTACCGAGAGAATAATACACATACAAAACCCAGCAACAAATCACATAAACATAAACACAATGTTTAACCAGGAAAACCCCAAATCTGGGGAAAAACCCATCCTAATGAAATTTCATTAACCATTGGCCAAAACCCTGACCAATCTGGCCAAGTGAACCTTCATCGCTCACCTCCAGGCCCACCTTACAATGAAGTATTCCCAGCCTCTTATAGGCTCCATTACATGTAATACCATGGGCCAAAACCATGGGTGCACAAAACCATGTGCCCCAAAACCACTACTATCTACCCTAGTCAACATTGACTCTACCCCGAGTCATGTTTACCTAACAATTCCCCCTTTAAACTTGACTTGGGGATTATTGACTAAATCCAGCCAAACCTACTAAATGAGACAACACCGCTCACTCTAGCTCTTCCCCCCTCAAATTTTTACCCAGGGTAATTGTAAACTTGACATCCCCCCTATCACCTAGGTCTAACCCAGACTTTACCAGAGATTACCCAAGGGTACGCATGCCATACCAGGTCTTACAGCAGTATGCCCATTTACATGTAAAAAATTAACTCCATTATAATAATATTTTTTTTGTTTCATTGTTGCTCTTTGTACATATGAAATCAATGTCCATATAAAAAGAACCCATTTATCGGATTACATGGGTCACCAGCCTCTGTAACCACCAGTCCTCTAGGATTTATCTTCAGATACATGGTTCATCAATTAATTAATCCATGTGCAAACATCCTCTCATCTATGAATTTCTCGAACCAACTTCTTATCACTGCTAGTCGCCAGATCTGAGCTGTGGCAACACTATTGTTTTCTTTATCCATTGAGAAACCCTCCATGGAATTCCCCATGGAATCAATCAATTGGATATTTCCTATTTCCTAGAAACACCATGCTCCGTATGGCCAGATATGTAAAACGCTGCATTGATTTCTCCATTCACAGGCCAATAAAACCCTTGGCTGCAAAAGCGTCCCTTTGAAGCCAAATATGGCTCTGATACCATTTGTTAGGAATTACTGGAGAAATAAAATATTTACCGAGAGAATAATACACATACAAAACCCAACAACAAATCACATAAACATAAACACAATGTTTAACCAGGAAAACCCCAAATCTGGGGAAAAACCCAACCAATGAAATTTCATTAACCATTGGCCAAAAAACCTTGGCCAATCCGGACAAGTGAGCCTTCACCACTCACCTCCAGGCCTACCTTACAATGAAGTATTCTCAAATTTCTGAGAAGCTCCATTGTATGTAATACACAAACCATGGGCATTAAAAACACAAAGTTCAAACTATTTATTATTTTATCTTTAGGTCACTATCAGACTCCTACCTCTAGTGATGTCACCACCAGGTTCAAGCTTTTGTTAGAACAATCCCCTCACAAGAAACTACAATGACAGTTTCAACATTTTTCATAGACACAAATCCCTGTAATCGCAGGAAGGCAGGATGAGAAGAAGGGGGTTAGCCAAATCAAATGATGTGAAATTTTGTCAGATGAAGGCTTACAAATTTTAGAAACTTGGTCCTAAAATGCGAAAGGTCGTCAATATTCCTCAAATTATATCACAGAGTGGATATAGAAGTCTTGAAGTGGAGGTCTGACTGCTTAAACAGAGGTTATCATCTTGACCAGAGGCTAGTTTATGGTCAGGTTCACAAATGAAGAAGCAGTGGAATGGGTTCTGGAAAGGAACTGGGGATTTGGCAATTCCCCAATATTCTTCAAAAATGGATGCCATTATTCGATGCACAAAGAGAAAGGCTCGAAGAAATTCCGGTTTAGGTGCATTTGTCGATCCTCCTGCCCCAGCTCTGGTCAATGGGAGTGCTCAGAGCCATTAGAAATATGTTGGGCACATTTCTTGAAGCAGATATGTCATTCCTGGTGACAAAAGAGAGGAATGTGGCTCAAATATTGCTTCGGTTGGACCCAAGAGAAGGGCTCGCAGATATGATGCAGATTCAAGTGCATGGCCACTCTTTCTCTCAGACTCTGGATTATGAGAAATTAGCATTCTTTTTCCATCATTATCAAAAGTATGGTCATCTGGCAAGGGATTGTCCTTTAGGCTTCCATAGACGCAAGAGTCATCGAGAAGAGCCCGAACTTGAGGGCAGTATTGGGGAAGAGGTGGAGGTCGAGGTACAATAGGCAGATTTGGATACTCAGCATGATGGCTTCATTGAGCCCATGGAAATTTAGCTTCCACCACAGGGGGGACAGGCGGAAGCAGTAGACACAGCTTGGGAAAGTCAGGGTGAAGTGGAACTCACGCGACAGGTCCCTCTTCCCACGGGTACTAATACTCCCCCTACCACTCCTATGTCTGTTAATTTATTTCCTCAGTCCGTTTGTCTCAAGCTTAGTCCCTCCAGCCATAAACCTTTTGAGTCTTGTTTCCTTTTTTATAATATTATATCTCTTGAAAGTATCATCTCTGCCATTCCTGAGTTATCTTTATCTGACATTCCCCTATTACCTGAAGAGCATCCCTCGGGCCCTGTGTGCCCTACTAAAATTCCTCACTATAACCTCAGGTCGAGAGACAAAAAATATGGTATTTTTATCCCTGTTGGAGGTCTTGGGATCCACTTGGAACCCTCTGTTCCTAATAAAACGAGGTAGAAAATTGAACATCTCCAAAGCGAAGCTGAAAGAAAAACTCGATATTGATGATAGAAATAAATTATCCCTTAAAGGGGCGCTTAAAGTAGCAATGTCCCCTGTTGTGGTTTCTTGATGATTATGATGTCCTACAACTGTAGAGGGCTTGCCAGTGCCCACAAAAAACTAGCTCTAAAAATTCTCTTCAATTCAGTGCATTACGATATTATCTTGCTTGAAGAAACATGGGTGAAGGGGACATGGTGATGAAGTTTTTAACCCAAATTGTTCCTGGGTGGTATTTTTTGGCCCTTGATGCATCTGGGAAATCTAGAGGATTGGATTTGGGATTCAGATATCGGAGCATCAAACTTCTGAATTCCTAGGGGTATGATCTGGCTCTGGGGGACGAGGTCTTTTCTTCTGATCTCAGATTACAACTCCCCATTATAAATATCTATGACCCCTGCCAAGAGAGAGTAAGCTTCTGGAACTCTTTCTTCTCAAAGTCTCTCATAAACAACTTTATGATAATCCTGGGAGGGAATTTTTATGTCTCTTTGGGTTTGTCTGAGCCTTGGGGGCCTCATGCCCAAGCAAATCCGCTGGCGTAATTTTTCTAAATAAATTCAGGAGGGGTAACTTCATTGATATAGATCCAATCAAGCGTAGTTGGGTTTACCACTATATGTATCAATACAAAAGGTATTATATTTGAGTTCAGGGTGATTGATTTATTTGTCTGTGGACCTATATCAGTTATCTGGGTCTCTTTTCTTTCTCCACTCTCTTCCTCACCTACAAATGGAATCCTTAGATTTAAATTAATATATGTACATTTCAGCCTATTGTGAAGTACTAAAATGTTTTTTGTGGGAAGTTGAGAGTAGATCACTATTGAGAGGGAGCCTCTCACATCGTCTCTTGGAAAGGGAGGATTATGATAGTATTAGAGAATAATGAGGTGGGAGATTTTATCAAAAACAAAATTCCACCACCGCAAGATCCCCAACAGTTGGCCCAACATAATGAGAATGACATCGAGACTAATCTGATAAAAAATTGATAAAATTAAATTTTGATAAATATTTCTTTTTAATTTTATCAGGGAAAATTTTTTGGATTCACCTAAAAATCTGCACTTGTTATGTGCATTGCAGATGTGGATTTCAAAATTAGAATATGATGAGTCTGGCCCCTCAATTATTCATAGGAAGTGCTTCTATAATTTTGGACGTTTGGTACTTCTATCTAGGAGGAGAGCTGGATGCATATGCCTTAGTAGTTTTAGGTTTGATGGATGAATAACATTGTAAGGAGATGATTTTTGTATTTAGTTAAGCACTAACTTTCTTTAGTCGGTTTTTGGGTTTGGGTTGTTCATTGTGTTGGATTCATGAAATAATTTGAGCCTGTGCTAAAGGATTGCATTGGAATCCTTACATTGGCCAAATTCAAGTTGTGCTAGTATTTTCTGCCCTATTGTAGTTGATTCATTATATTTTCTTACATACATTCATTTGGATTGGGAAATCTTTAGCATGTGTGAAATGTATCTGCATGATTGTGATCATTGTAAGAGGATGAGCTGTTATCATGTTGTTGAAAACTTTTTGCATGTTTTTTTTTAAATTTATTTGCATGATTGTAGCTTTGAACATAGTATTTACTTCTCACATCCTAATATTCCTAAACATGACTTCTCAAACTCTGTTTAATCAAATAAATGCATCCCAACTAAATGGGTGCATAGTCATTATCACGAATTCATTTATTATCACTTTGAAAGATTGGCACAAAAAAATTAATGAACAGAAGGGTCATTTTAGATACATCTTAAGAGAAGAAGCAATGTATTCAATAGCCATAAGATAAAATCAAAATAAACAAGATCTTATGAATCGTTGAAAGAATAGAGACACCTATACTAAATCTAACAAACTGCCTTGTGATAGAGATCAACAATAAGTCCCTTGTTCCAGTATATTTTCTATTTCATTTGGTAGCCCACAACCATTAATGTGAACAACATTAGGATTATCTATAGATCTGCCCACATCAAGTGTTATTCCAAGGATCTGCCCAAAGATAGAATATAGTCAGATATTGATACGTTGCAAGAGAGCATTATGGTGGACATGATGAAGTTGAACATAGCCAGTCTCTTTAATTTCAAGATATGTACATGTTTCAGGGATTTATTAATAACTTAATGAAACGTTTGTTTTGTACCAGTCACCTATAAGTAGAGTTATATCACCATCAGGCGGAGGGAATAGAACAAGGATCAAGGCCCTGCTAGCTACATTTAGTCCTTCAAAGCCCCCTGTAGCTTTCTGCAAATACAATGATGGAAATTAATAGTATCTACCTATCATATCCTTCACTTGGAACTTTTCCATAAATTTATTTTTTCTGGTGGTATGGGGCAGTTTGTGCTAGGTACTCCATATTTCCATGAATTTCTCCATTATCTGGTGGTTTGTGATCTTCTATAATAGTTGGGGCCTCAATAGGAATGTGCATGTACTGTTTGATGTGTTCTAGGTTTTGTATACTTTTAACAAATGATTTGTTCAATGATAGACCATAAGAGAAGGCCATCCCAACAAAACTTGCACCAATTAAAATTGTTAGTAATGATCATCTTATACATAAAAGTAATCAGTAATAGCAGAAATCACCCACAATTTACATTTAGTTTCCATGTGGGAGTAGAACCATAGAAAGAGAAGAGGAGCCAAGAATAGTTGCATTTAACACCTCTAGACTCTGAATCAACCATTCAATGGATCAGAAAGTGTGGAAAAATGGGCTCAATTTTTTGTCAATAAGGTCTAAGTTCTTCTTCAAGCACTGATCCTCAACCCTGAAAGCCCTAATGCTCATTGTTATTACTATGGACTCGCCAAAATGATTTGCAATGGGTGGTTTTGTTGTACCATTTAGTCTCATCAGTTATAGCAGAAGCAAAATAGTCTTCTCAAATACCACTACCTTGTCTCCTGAATTGTGCATCGCCGGCATGCCATTGCCCTCATTCTTCCCATCACGCTGTGCATCATCGGCATTCTATTACCCTCATTCTTCCTGCCACGCTCCATAGAGGCCTTCCTCAATTTTTTTAATGTGATTGCTTCTTCCTGCTAAGCTGTGCATCGTCGACATGCCATTTCCCTCATTCTTTCGGCCATGCTCCATAGAGGCCTTCCTCCTCAAATTATTTTTTGCTACTTCCCGCCACGCTCCATAGAGGCCATCCTCAAAAATTTTAATGCCATTGTTGCTTCATAATTAAGGCACAAATTAGGCACGATTTTTGAAAGCTATTAAACTCTCCGTGTGGTTGGACTCTATATTGGCTTTGACAAATAATGTTCACGGTTTTAATTTGTGTTGTTTTCAAATATGGCTTTCATTTAGTGATTTTTTTGAGCAAATTTTGAATATATCTTTTATTTTTGAGTGAACACAATAAAAATAATACTCCATTAAGGGTTGGAAAATTAAAACTTTTATGTGTAAAGAGAGACAATTATGTTAAATACGAGGAAGGGGTAATATTTATTTGTGGAGAAATTTTGACAAGAGTGATAATAAATTAGGGTAAAAAGGATTATTAAGGGAAAAAGAGTAACTGGTTGGTTGGTTGGTTTAATTGATTATTATCAATGTTGTATTATTTGTTTAGTTCTTTATTTCCCCTAGTTAGGTTCAAAATCCTGATGAGACATTTGTCCTATCTTTATAACACTTGAAAAGTAGAAGCCTTTAAGGAGTAGGACCACCTCGCAAGTGTATCTCCAAACGTCTTGACCCTTCTTACTAAATCACGTGTTATTAGTATATATTAGCAGCATATTGGGTATACTTTTGCGTTATAGTGGAAATCATTCGATTTCGTCTCAAGTATAGCTCAAATCACTTTGATTAATTACCAGTGTTGAATTTCTCTATAAACTTTTCTTAGAAGTAAAAAAGAACACGACTTTCAATCTAGAAGGGTAGTTTCCCCAAGGAATGCGACCACCCCACATGTGTATTTAGAGATGCCTTAACCCTTTCTAAATCGTATGTTATTATTATAGACTTGCAACATATTGAAAATACTCTTGGGTTAGAGTGGAAGTCATTTCAGTTCATCTCAAATGTAGCTCAAGCTACTCTAATGATAAATATATATTATTTTTTCTATTTATGACAAGGATATTGACTATGTTAATATGTGTTGTGGTTAATAATTTTAATAGCAACTTCTATGTTGGTTTAGTAGTGATTGTATAAAATTGTTCTAATTTTATCATTATAGATGGATTCATGGACCCCATTAAGAGGGTCATTGAATCCATCTACCTAAATTTTAACATTGCGGACGAGGGTCTCTAAATTTTAACACTTCAGATGGACTCGGAGACCCATTTATCTCTAAATTTAACACTGTAGATGGATTCAAAGAAGGGGGTCTCTGAATCCATTGGCAGTGTTAAAGTTTAGAGACAAAAGAGTATTCATAATTTTAACATTGTAGATGGATTCATAGACCCATTTGTCTCTAAATTTTAACACTGCAGTTGGATTCAGAGACCCCTGTAGTGAAATGTAATATTTCACTATGAAAATTTCATTTTCCATGTCTAAAGAGACACAATTAAAAATAACTAACATAAATGACTAATTCATATACTTGTTGTACTTATTATTTGGTCATGTTTTTATTCTTGAACTATAATAGTCATTTATGTTGATCATTATTAATTGTGTCACTTATTATCTAGTCATATATTTTAATCCTAGACTAAATTAGCCATTTATTTTAGTCGCTTTTAGTTTAGTCACTTATTATTTAGTCGTATATTTTATCCTTAGACTAAATTAGTCATTTTTAGTTCAGTCACTTCAAATTGCTCAAATTTAGTAGTAATTCACTTCAAATAATTGCGGTGACTAACTTTTTTAGTCACCTAGTGACACATATATATACACGCACACATATGTATGTATGTACATGCATGAATACATACATATGTGTGTGTAAGAGATTTAACGTGTAAGAATCCACATATAAGGTTGTCAAGCATATACATATATATTAATCAATAATGTTGAATGGTTTCAAACACATAGGAATGCAAGTAATGGTCATCAATGAAGACTAATAATTAAATTTTTCATAAGGACAAATTCAAATATATATATATATATAATCATGATCCAAGGCAACATCCCTTCAATGCTTTGATACCCAATAATCCAATTTACTGTTCATTTATTCAAGTATCCATATTGGTTAGATGCAGATATATTTAAACAATAATCTTTAAACATTATCAAATACATGCATGCATACATACATTTACGCTATGTCACAGGGTTTACTGAATTTGAAGCTAGAGGTTCGAAATTCGGCGATCCCAAAAATAAATTTCAAATTCATTCAGGTTCGACAAAACTAATATTCAAACCTCGACAAATTCTGACCTCAATGAATTCAAACCTGAAGGCGAACCTAAAGACGAACCTAAAGCTGAATTTTATAAATTTTTAATTTTTCGAGGGGATTGAGGTTAGAGCTTGGGCAATTTTTGTCAGTTGTTTTAAGGTTTATGAGAAAAACCATGGGCAACACATGGCTTTATCTTGTTCCACTTCCTGCCAATTAGTTTCTTGCAGTGGCCACTAGTTTGGATTTATTTACCATGGTTGTCGATAGATTTTCACAAGCCAATTTCAGTTTGAGTGTACTTGCTCTATTGTGCTCAGTGTTGCCGCTGTGTGTTGTATTCTCTGCAATTTCCTGAATTCAATTTTTAGAGGCTGCTTGTCCCCACCACCCGGAGCGAGAAGTGAATAGTGGTTTTCATTTGTGGCTCGTGGGTGCTTACTACTATTCATATAGCTTTATTGATTGATTTTGATTTTTTATTGTTTATGTCACACACACACACACACACAGATATATATCTGTGTGTGTGTGTGTGTGTTGAAAAATATGTATAGTCGAACTTAATGTCGAATATCATTGTAAAATTTGAATTTGAATCGAACTTAATCGTTGCCGAACTCGAATTTGAACCCGAACCGTGTGACATGGCATATTTGTAAGTATGAAAATATATATGTTTGTTGATAATTACACACGTATGAGACTGAAATTTATTCTCAAAAACAAAATGTAGGAGACTGGAATTTAATATGCAATTCTAATTCACGATTTGCAAGCCCCTAAGAAACCAGTGGCGCTCAATCATAAAACCATCAAACAAGCAATAATAAAGCGCAAAACACCCAATCAATGCAAGCATTATGCATACCTTTCAATGAGACAAAGCCTCTCTCTCTAGCCACTTCCACGAAGTCTTAAACTTGGTATTGTGCCCAATGTTACGAGAGTCTTCGACAAGCCACCATGAGCTTATATATTTGGGTGGATAAGAAAACTTTACATAAAATGACAACTCAATACAACTTGAGTGGGCCTGATAGTTAAGAACATGTCTTCCTTCCCGAAATATCAAAAGTTCAAATCCAAACAAGAGTAGGGTATGTACACCCACATAGACTTTATTCAAATCATCGCATGGAGGGGATACATTAGTGTTTGGCTAGGTACATTATTATATAAAATCACTTTTTACTTTCTTGAAGAGGATGACGTAGCAAGAAACAAAAACAAAGTAATTTGTAGATCAATATGTCTACATGTTAATCCAACCTAGCCTTCAAATTATCCATCTCCATGTGTAGAATAAGTAGTGATTAGCCTTTATTCCATGTTGATAACACTTAAAATATGCACTCTGTGCACTTTTTGTGAGCTTACATAGTTCAAGATAAGTTTATTAATCTCTAAAAAATGATTAAGGTAGATCAATCAGACTACTCAATGAGTTAATACACGAGTGAAAATACATAGAAAGAGTTTAAAGGTCACTCCTTAATAGCAAAGATAACCTGTAAGATATGCGCTCTACCAGAGAAAAGCCAAAGTGAAATACGGAGCCATAGAAGAGAGTACAAAGGAAAAGGCCTCACAGATTTAAGTGCTTGTTGTTGAAAGGAGGAGAGGAGGGGTTATCCTTCATTAATGTATCCAATGTCAAAAGGGAAACTCTCTACCTTCCTAGGACAAAGGAAGCAACCTCTCAATAGAGGACTACCTAGAAGAGTTGGATCTAGACGAAGGGATGTCTCCTTGTCTAGGTAGAGATGGCCCACCATTGGAAACTAGAGGACAAGGGCTGCCTATTGCTCAAACACATAAAAAAGGATCAAATCTCAAATTCAATCACATAAAATCATAACATAGGCATTCCTTATGCTTTAGATAATGCAATCAAAAGATCTTACAGTATAATTATAGTACTGAAACCCTTAGAAAATGAAAGCATCGGACCCTTTCAACAAATTTAAATTTAAAAACAATGAATATTTTTCTTAAGGGAGAAACACCAAATATACGGTCCAAATGATAACTCAACTAATGATTTGAACAACGAAACTTCAATGGACTAATGGTGCTTTTTTATTTTGTTGCAATTGCCTTTCCTACTATGTAAACAAATAATGCCCATGGGATTCGAGCCATGGGTATTAACAATTTTGTAGGAGTCGATATGCACTCAAATAAGTAAAAAAATACAATTATGTTTGGAAATTTTTAGTGCATTTTCACTTATCTACTAGACCACATGAATTACAAGAGGATATGTTGTATAATCAAATGTTGAGGCAAATCAATTCCAACTTCAAGTCCAACACTAATATGAAATGGATCATTATATAATTTTTCATCTATCTTGTTACTTTGAAGGTGAAAAAATTAGAGGAATTGGCCTGTAGGGTGCATTTTAGGGGCAAGTCTTAGTTTAGTGGTTTGGAGTCTAGAAGCTTCTAGAGCCAAATCAATGCATCAAATGAAACTTTTGGGTCAATTTTTTTTTATCATAACTCCCTACCCCTCGATGTTGTTTTTCACATTGAAAGCTTTCCAAAAAGGCAAAAATCACCTCCATCAAAGTTTGCACGAGGAAGTTTTGCCTCTAACAAGTTAACTTCCCTAAAGACCACCTATTAAATTTAGGTAACGATGGTGTTCTATGATTGAAGCACTATTACTTCAATATTTCTTAGGCCCAAAACACAATAGCAATCACATAAAATTGAAAGTAAAATGCTGATAGAACACAATAATAGATCAATAGAAGACAAGCCAAGTATAGATCAGATTTACAATTCCTTTTGTCCAGCAAAGATATGAGATATTGTGTTGTTACAGCGGTCAGCATGATACTTCAACCAACGAAGTCTTTCTCAGTCATACAACTCATCACAAGTGAGCGCAAGTCAAACCAGGGACAACGCAGAAAATTCAACCCAGGCAGCTTCTAAAAAGTCAACGCAACAAACTAGGGCTTTGATAAAAATAGCCCGAAATTCCTCGATTTTAGTGCCCAGCTGTACGACCCCCTAAAATCGGAATTTCTGCAGAATATTGAGGACAAACGACCTAAGGTTGACCATGGTCAACTTTGGTCAACGATGCAGTAGAAAATCCCTAAACAAATCAGCGCAGAAAACAGAAAGCCCTAAACAGATCACCGCAGAAAACAACAGCTTCGCTCCACACGTGTGAGGGAAAAAGGCCTCCAAAGGCTATCGAAACAATCAGATCATAATGAGAGAATGTGTGATGAGATGATGAGAAAATGACCTCCAAGTCTCTCCAATTTATTTTCATCAATGAGGGTGTGTGACACATCTCTTAGGCATGTGGGATAAATCTGGTTGATCTTGCACATGTGGAAAATAAATTCAAAATCAATGTTCTGCTCATCCGATCAAGATGATCTACAGATCAATCTTGCACCTCTCCAAAAGAGGAATCCAACAAAAATATGACCATCATGATATGAGCAGTGCAACATGGAGTTTGAACCTAGTTGCCCAAAATTAACACTCCCTCTCAACTAGGGAGAACTCAATCTGTCCACAAGTGCCGTCAATCATGTGCCAAACCAAACATCGTTTGTCATCCCACTGTAACTTGGTTTGTTGGCTCTTTATTTAAGAACAAAAGGTAGTCACAAAGACATCACACATAGCTGACTTGAAGTCATCTTAGAGGTAAGAACCTCTCTCGGACTCAAAAGAGTCTCATAGTAACCCGAAGTCAAAGGATAAAACCTCATCATACTTGATCCCAGATCAAGGTGTTGGACATGTGCCATCTTAGACATAAAGAGTACGACAATCTCCGATGCGTCCATCGGTCTTGCTATGGTCTCTATCCACATTTCCCACCTCATTGGCCAAATGAGAGGTACTTCCCATCTTAGACATAAAGAGTACGGTAATCTCCGATGCGTCCATCGGTCTTGAAACTCCATGGGTAGGATGCGTGGGGCACAAATCAGAGAGAGGCAAACCAACTCAATATCCTAACGGTGGGGCAGAATCACAAGAAGGTTCGGCAAGCCTAGCCCCGTATGTGCTTCTAGCTCCAAGAAGCTATCCCCAAGCCCCCTGGAGCTCCGAGATATCATAGTCCAACTCAAGCAGGACCCTCAAAATAGGGTTTTCCATGATTCCAAGCTTCTCACGGAAGGTTAGGAAGTTGACCTTCTCTAGGGGCTTCATAAGAATATTAGCGACCTACTCATCAAATCCTATATGATCGAGCCTTACGGCGCCTCACTGTACCATATCCCAGATAAAGTGGTACCTGATATCAATATGCTTGGATTGATCATGGAACACGAGATTCTCGGAAAGAAGAATCCCACTCTGGTTATCACAAAGGCGGTGGTATCTAGCACATGCCCGAACAACTCATTGAAAAGCTTTCGCAACCAAAAAGCTTCATAATAGGCCATACTCGATGCAATGTATTCAATCTCAGCGGTGCTCAAAGCCACCGACTTCTGCTTCCTACTAATCCAAGATATTCAAGAAGAACCCAAGGTGAAGTAAGATCTAGATGTGCTCTTGCAATCCACCACACTGCCAGCCCAATCGAAATCATTTAATCCATCGAGTCTCAAACTCCCAATAGTGTATCTCGTCCCATGGTTGATTGTGCCCCGAAGATATCTCAACAGATTCTTTTCACCAATCCAGTGAATGTGATGAGGTTCAACCATATGTTGACTCAAAGTGTTCATTGCAAAAGATACGTCTAGACGAGAGTTCACTAAGAACATCTGGGCACCTACGAGTTGTCAATACTCGGTCAGATTTGTTAGCACGAGCCCAACAACGTTTCCACTCAACTTCTTAAAGTTGAGTTCCATCAGTGTCGACACACACTTACAGTCCACCATACCACATATTTCCAGCAGCTTTACAACATATTTTCCTTGAGAAAGGAAAATCTTGCCTGGCCTCTGCCAGAACTCCAAACCTAGGAAGTAGTGCTTCAGTCCAAGGTCTTTCATCTCAAACTTGTAAGCTAGCTCCCTCTTACACTGATCAATGAGAGGGTCAGCACCTGTCAGGAAGAGATCAAGGTGTTGGACATGTGCCATCTTAGACATAGAGAGTACGACAATCTTTGATGCGTCCATCGGTCTTGCTATGGTCTCTATCCACATTTCCCACCTCATTGGCCAAATGAGAGGTACTTCCCATGAGTTCGAAACTCCATGGGTAGGATGCATGGGGCACAGATCAGAGAGAGGCGAACCAAATCAATATCATAACGGTGGGGAATAAGCACAACAAGGTTCGACAAGCCTATCCCCATATGTGCTTATAGCTCCAAGAAGCTATCCCCAAGCCCCCTGGAGCTCCAAAAGCTCATAGTTCAACTCAAGCAAGACCCTCATAATAGGGTCTTTCCACGATTCCAAGCTTCTCATAGAAGGTTAGGAACTTGACCTTCCCCAGGGGCTTCGTGAGAATATCAGCGACCTACTCATCAATTCCTATATGATCAAGCCTTACGACACCTCGCTAAACCATATGCCAGATAAAGTGGTATTTGATATAAATATGCTTGGATCGATCGTGGAACACAACATTCTCAGAAAGAAGAATCCCACTCTGGTTATCACAAAGGCGGTGATATCTAGCACATGCCCGAACAACTCATTGAAGAGCTTTCACAACCAAACAGCTTCACAACAAGTTATACTCGATCCAATGTATTCGATCTCAGCGGTGCTCAAAGCCACCGACTTCTGCTTCCTTCTCATCCAAGATATCGAAGTAGAACCCAAGGTGAAGCAGTATCCAAATGTGCTCTTGCGATCCAACACACTACCAACCCAATCAACATCAGTATATCCATGGAGTCTTAAACCCCTAGCAGTGTATCTCATCCCATGGTTGATTATGCCCCGAAGATATCTCAACAGATTCTTGGCACCAATCCAGTGAACGTGATGAGGTTCAACCATATGTTGACTCAAAGTGTTCATTGCAAAACATACGTCTGGACGAGAGTTCACTAAGAACATCTGGGCACCTATGAGTTGTTGATACTCGGTAGGATTTGATAGCACGGGCCCAGAAGTGTTTCCACTCAACTTCTTAAATTTGAGTTCCATCAGTGTCGACATACACTTACAGTCCACCATACCAAATCTCTCCAGTAGCTTCACAACATATTTTCCATGAGAAAGGAAAATCACGCTTGGCCTCTGCCAGACCTCCAAGCCTAGGAAGTAGTGCATTAGTCCTAGGTCTTTCATCTCAAACTCGGAAGCTAGCTCCCTCTTACACTGATCAATGAGAGGGTCTGAACCTGTCAGGAAGAGATCGTCCACATAGAGAACCAAAATGAGAGGCATTTCTCTATAAACCTTAAAAATAAAGGTTCAAATCACCATTACTTTGACTGAAGCCCAGCTTCACCAAGTAGCTATCTATCCTCTCGTACCAAGCCCTGGGGACTTGCTTCAACCCATAGAGGGATTTCTTCAACCTACATACATGGGTGTCTCTATCTCGGACTTCGAACACCATAAGTTGCTCCACACACACCTCTTTCTTTCTATATCCATGCAGAAAAGTGGTCTTCACATCCATCTGATGTAGACTCCATCCTTGCGTAGCGGCAAGGGAAATAATAGATCGGATGGTGGTATAGTGGGCCACAAGTGAAAATATATCATCATAATCTATGCCTTCTTTTTGAGAGAAGCCTTGGGCAATGAATCTTGCCTTGTACTTTTCAGCACTTCCATCAGATCCATGCTTGATCTTACAGAGCCATTTCGAGGTGACAATAGATTTGTCCTCTGGTCTTGGGACCACTTCCTAGACATCATTCTTCATAATGGACTCATATTCTTTGTGCATAGCATCCTTTCAAACTTGATGCTTTACGACTCTTCTTTAAATGTTCTAGGCTCAGATTGTACTATCGTACTCATGGCTGCTAGATACCCTTGGTATCGATTTGGCTTCTTGCTTTCATAGAATGTCCACCTTGGGGCAATATGTCTCTCGACATCTTCAAGAATATCCCTATGCCATGAGGGTCTTCTCTTATTTGAAGGAGGTGGATCAATGGGATCCATAGGTCCTTCAACATCGGGCATCAAGTCATCCTTCGGCTATGCCAACTTCCATGCTTCTTCATCTTCTTTGTCTTCCTTGGAGCTAGGAAAATTTCTTACTTTCTTGAGGGCAACATCTTCATCGAAGGTGACATCACGGCATATTTCCACTTCTCTTTGGCCAGGCACATAGATTCTATATGCCTTTGAAGTTTCACTATAGCCCACAAACATTACCTTCTTTGCAGAAGCATCCAACTTGCTTCTCTTTTCTTTTTGCACATGAAAGTAAATAGGCTAACCAAAAACTCTAAAAAGAGAAACATCAAGTTTCTTACCAGAGAAGAATTCTTCGGGAGTTTCGGAGTTCAGAGTGGAATGCAGGCAGTTGTTTTGAACATACGCAGAAATGTTCATAGCTTCTCCCTGTAGAAACTTCAGAAGACCTTGGTCACACAGTATGGCGCGGGAAGCTTCCACAATGGTCCTCTTCTTTCTTTCAGCAACACCATTTTGCTCAAGACTGTACGCAATTGTGGTCTCCCTCTTAATGTCAGCTTCTCTAAAAAAGTCATTAAACTCATTTGACTCATACTCGGTCCCATTGTTGGTCCTCAAAAATTTGATTTTCTTCTCGGTTCAGGTCTTGCAGAAGAAGTCATCTGTAAAAGTCATGTAATAGGAACATCTTCCCAAGGATATCATGGGAAGCATGCCACAAAATTCATAATGTATCAACTGTAAGATATTAGTTGTCTTTGTGACACTTGAGGGGAATGGTCCCCTTGTATGCTTCCCTTTGACACAACCTTGACATATACCTTCATGATCATCTCTCAATTAGGGCATCCCTGTCAGCACCTTCCTTGCTTCAGGAAGGGATTTCTAATGAAGGTGTCCAAACCTTTGATGCATCACATGTATCACATGTCATAGCCCCCAATGGACTTCCTCCAACCTGGTAGAGTGTATCTACTCTAAAACCAATAGAAAGAGCTTCCTTGAAGTTATTCTTCCATATAAGTACCTTTCCATCAACGAATGCCACCTTGAACCCTTTCTCTTCCATTTCCGAAATGGACACAAGGTTCTTCTTCAAATTAGGTACATACAACACATCTTGTAATTAGATGACTTGACCTTGAGATAAAAGGAGGGTCATAGTCCTTGTCCCTTTCACGGGATAGGTGGCATTATATCCATGGATCATTTCCAGATTAGTATCCTTCTCAACCAAATCATAAAGGGATTCTTTATAGCGAGTGAGGTGCCTTGAAGCACCACTATCAATTAACCATACATCCAGGGTGTCGATTGGAGATGCAGCAGAGAGGGAAAATAAAAGAATAAAATCGTTTCTCTTATTATCAACAACATTAGACTCATCGTACCTGGAATTTCTTGACCTCTTGAAAGGTTGTCCATTTCCATTACGATTAGAGGGAGCCTTTATTTTTCCTTGGAACCTGTTGTTCTTGCCATTCCTTCTATAGTTGTTGTTGTCATCATCTCTGGGAGAGTCCCTTATATTAGGGCACTCTCTTGCATAGTGACCAGTCTTGTTACAAGTGTAACATCTTCCCTTCCATCCTTTAGGCCCCACTCTACCATAGTTTTTATTTCTCGGGCCACCATGGTTCTTCTTTGCATGAGAAAAAAAGGCAATAGAGTCACTTCCATTACCATTAGAGGCATATTCCATCATTCTTGTTTCCTCTTGAGTGCATCTCATCAATATTTCATCAAAATCAGGAATCACATTATTATTGAGAATAGTGGTATTGAATACATGCCAATCACGGGGGAGACATCCAAGTGCAATAAGAACCATCTCTCGATCAGATATTGATTCCCCAATAGCTAGGAGGATATTCTTGATTTCAGTGAGCCTCATAAAATAGGATTGAATAGATTCATCCTTACCCTTCTTGATATTCTTCAATTGATTCTCGAAGAAGAGGATTTGATAAGCATTGCTAGCCCTCAACATGCTCACCAGCTTATCATACATCTCCTTAGATGTCTTTAGCTCAGGAATGTAAGCAACCAAGTGCTTATGAATAGAATCCTAGATAATCATCTTTGCTTTGATTTCCCCCTTTCTATGCTTTGTCTTTGTGGCAGCAACTGCATTTCATGGAGGCTCTTGGGTCTTCCCCTGTACATAGCCTATGACATCTTAATCTTAGAGCACCAAATCCAAGGACATATTCCATGAATGATAATCAGACTTATCAGTCAATTTATCATCAGCCTTGAAACCCTTGTTGGTTGAGGAGGTGATTTATCCTTGTTAATTTTGGATAACAATATGATTGCTATTGTGTTCTATGCTTGATGCACTTTTACTTCAATATTTCTTAGGCCCAATACACAATAGCAATCACAAAAAATTGATAGTAAAACGCTGATAGAACACAATATTAGATCAATAGAAGACAAGCCAAAAATAGATCAGATTTACAATTCCTTATGTCTAGCAAAGATATGAGATATTGTTGAGTTACAATGGTTAGTAGGAAGCTTCAACCATCAAAATATTTTTCGATCAGCCAACACTTTCATGTGTCACGCCCATAACCCTCAAAGACAACTCATCACAAGTTAACGAAAGTAAAATAAGGGACAACGCAGAAAAGTCAACCCAGTCAGCTTCAGAAAAGTCAACGTAGAAAACTAGGGCTTCGGTCAAACAACCTAGAATTCCTCAATTTTAGTGCCCAATTGTACAGCCTCCTAAAATCGAAATTTCTGCAGAAGATTGAGGTCAAATAACCAAGGGTTTACCACGGTCAACGGTGCAGTAGAAAAGCCCTAAACATATCAGCACAGAAAGCAGAAATCCCTAAACAGATCACCCCAAAAAACAGCAGCTTTGCTCCACACGTGTTAGGGGAAAAGGCCTACAAAAGATATAAAACCAATCATATCAGAATGATAGAATGTGTGATAATATGATGAGAAAATGACGTCCAAGTCTCTCCAATTTATATTCATCAATGAGGGTGTGTGACACATCTCTTAGGCATGTGGGATAAATCTGGTCAACCTTGCACATGTGGAAAATAAATTCACAATCAAAGTTCTGCTCATCCAATCAAGATGATGTTTAGATCAATCTTGCACATCTCCAAAAGAGGAAGCCCAAAAATTAACACTCCCTCTCAACTAGGGATAACTCCATCTGTCCACAAGTGCCATTAATCATGTACCAAACCAAACACCTTGCGTCATCCCGCTGTAACTTGCTTTGTTGTCTCTTTATTTCAGAACAAAAGGTGAGTCACAAAGACATCACACATGACTAACCTGAAGTCAGCTGAGAGGTAAAAACCTCTCTCGAACTCAAAAGAGTCTCATACTAACCTGAAGTTAGTTTAGTGACCCGAAGTCAATTTAGAGGATAAAACCTCATCATACTTAATCCCAGATCAAGGTGTTGGATACGTGCCATCCTAGACATAGAGAGTACGAAAACCTCTGATGCATCCATCAGTCTTGCCACCTCATCGTCCAAATGAGATGTACTTGCCATGAGTCTGAAACTCCATGGGTAGGATGCATGCGGGGCACATATCAGAGAGAGGTGAACCAACTCAATATCATAATGGTGGGGCAGAAGCAGAACAAGGTTCGAGAAGCCTAGCACTGTATGTGCTTATAGTTGCAAGAAGTTATCCCCAAGTCCCCTAGAGCTCCCAGAGCTCATAGTACAACTCAATCAGGACCCTCAGAATAGGGACTTTCCACAATTCAAAGCTTCTCACAGAAGGTTAGGAACTTGACCTTCCTTAGGGGCTTTGTGAGAGTATCCGCGAACTGCTCATCAGTTCTTATATGATCGAGCCTTACGGCGCCTTGATGTACCATATCCCGGAATAAGTGGTCACTGATATCAATATGCTTGGATCAATCTTGGAACATGGGATTCTAAAAAAGACAAATCCTACTTTGGTTATCACAAAGGATAACGATGGTATCTAGCACATGCCCAAACAACTCACTAAAGAGCTTTCGCAACCAAACAACTTCACAACAGGCCATACTCGTTGCAATGTATTCGGCCTCAACAGTACTCAAAGCCACCGACTTCTGCTTCTTGCTAATCAAAGATATCGAAGCAAAACCTAAAGTGAAGCAACATCCAGATGTGCTCTTGCGAACCACCACACTACCAGCCCAATCAGTATCGGTATATCCATGGAGTCTCAAACTCCCAGCAGTGTATCTCAGCCCATGGTTGATTGTGCCCCGAAGATATCTCAATAGATTCTTGGCACCAATCCAGTGAATGTGATTAGGGTCAGCCATATGTTGACTCAATGTGTTCACTGCAAAACATACATCCAGACGGGAACATCAGGGCCTCTACGAGTTGTCGATACTTGGTGGGATTTGCTAGCACGGGCCCAGCAACATTTCCACTCAATTTCTTAAAGTTGAGTTCCATTTGTGTCGACACAGACTCACAGTCCACGATACCAAATCTCTCCAGCAACTTCACGACATATTTTCCCTGAGAAAGGTAAATCTCGCTTGGCCTCTACCAGACCTCCAAGTCTAGGAAGTAGTGCATTAGTTCTAGTCCTTCATCTCAAACTCGGAAGCTAGCTCCCTCTTACACTGATCATATAGAGGGTCAGCACCTATCAGGAAGAGATCGTCCACATAGAGAACCAAAATGAAAGGACTTTCTCTATCAAACTTAAAATAAAGGTTCAGATCAACATTACTTCGAGTGAAGCCCAACTTCATCAAGTAGCTATCTATCCTCTCGTACCAAGGCCTAGGCTTGCTTCAACCCATGGAGGGCTTTCTTCAACTTGCATACATGGGTATCTCTATCTTGGACTTCGAACCACAGAGGTTGCTCCACATACACCTCTTCCTATATAGTTCCATGCATAAAAGTAGTCTTTACATCCATCTGATGTAGACTCCATCCTTGCATAGCAGCAAGGGCAATAATAGATCGGGTGGTTGTATAGCGAGCCACAGGCGCAATTATATCATCATGATCTATGCCTTATTTTTTAAAGAAGCCTGGGGCAACAAATATTGCCTTGTACTTTTCAGCACTTCCACCAGATTCGTGCTTTATCTTATAGAGCCATTTCGAGGTGACAACAGATTTGTCCTCTGGTCTCGAGACTGCTTCACAGACATCATTCTTCATGCATAGCATCCTTCCAAACTTGATTCTTTACGAATTTTTCAAATGTTCAAGAGTCAGCTTGTACTATCGGACTCATGGCTGCTAGATACCCTTGGAATCTCTTCGGCTTCTTGCTTTCACAGAATGTCCCCCTTGGGGCAATATTTCTCTCGGCATCTTCAAGAGTATCCCTAAGCCATGAGGGTCTCCTCTTATTTGAAGGAGGTGGATCAATGGGATCAACATTTCCTTCAAAATCGGACATCGTGGCATATCTCCAATTTTCTTTGACCAAGCACATAGATTCTATATGCCTTCGAAGTTTCATTGTAGCCCAAAAAAATTCCCTTCTTTCCAGAAGCATCCAGTTTGCTTCTCTTTTCTTTCGGCACATGAAAGTAAACAGGACAACCAAAAACTCTAAAATGAGAAACATCAGGTTTCTTACCAAAGAATACTTCTTCGGGAGTTTTGGAGTCCTGAGAATAATGCGGGCATCTATTTTGAACATACACACCAGTGTTCGCAGCTTCTCCACATAGAAACTTCAGAAAACCATGGTCACATAGCATGGCACGAGAAGCTTCCACAATGGTCCTGTCCTTTCTTTCAGCAACAACATTTTTCTCAAGAGTATATGCAGTTGTGGCATCCATCTTAATGTCATCTTCTCTACAAAAGTCATTAAACTCATTTGACTCATACTCGGTCCCATTGTCGGTCCTCAAAACTTTGATATTATTCTCGGTTTAATTTTCAACCAAGGCCTTGAAGGTGCAGAACCATTTGAATATTTCGTCCTTCTTCTACAAAAAATATTTCCAAGTCTTGCGGGAGAAGTCATCTGTAAAATTCATGTAATAGGAACATCCTCCCAAGGATGTCACAGGCAGCATGCCAGATAAGTTAGAATGTATCAACTGCAAGATATCAGTTGTCTTTGTGACACTAGAGGGGAATGGTCCCCTTGTATGCTTCCCTTAGACACAACCCTGACATATACCTTCATGATCATCTCTAAATTCGGGCATCCATATCACCGCCTTCCTTGCTTTCAGAAGGGATTTGTAATGAAGGTGACCAAACCTTCGGTGCCATAACTATGTTTGAAGAGTTGTATCACATGTCATAGCCCCCAATGGACTTCCTCCAACCTGGTAGAGTGTATCAACTCTAAAACCAATAGAAAGAGCTTACTTGAAGTTATTCTTCCATATAATTTCCTTTCCATCAACGAATGCCACCTTGAACCCTTTGTCTTCCATTGCTGAAATAGACACAGGTTTCTTCTTCAATTCAGGTACATACAACACATCTTCTAATCGGATGACTTGACCTTGAGATAAATGGAGGGTCACAGTCCATGCCCCTTTCACGGGATAGGTGGCATTATCTCCAAGGATAATTTCTAGATTTGTATCCTTCTCAACCAAATCAGAAAGGGCTTCTTTATAACCAGTGACGTGCCTTGAAGCACCACTATCAATTAACCAGACATCCAGGGTGTCGGTTGGAGATGCAGCAGAGAGGGAAGATACAAGAATAAAATCATTTCTTTTATTATCAACAACATTAGACTCATCGTACCTAGAATTTCTTGACCTTTTGAAAGGTTGCCCATTTCCATTACGATTAGAAGGAGCCTCCCTTTTTCCTTGGAACCTGTTGTTCCTGTCATTCCTTCTCGAGTTGTCGTTGTCTTCATCCCTAGGAGAGTCCCTTCTATTAGGGCACTCTCTTGCATAGTGACCAGCCTTGTTACAAGTGTAACATCTTCCATTCCTTCCTTTGGGCACCGCTCTACCATTTTTATTCTTATTTGCATGGGCGGTGAAGGAAATAGGGTCACTTCCATTACCATTATAGACATACTCCATCATTCTTGTTTCCTCTTGAGTGCATCTCGTCAATATTTCATCAAAAATAGGAATCAAATTATTATTGAGAATAGTGGTATTGAATACATGCCAATCATGAGGGAGACCTCCAAGTTCAATAAGAACCGTATCTCAATCAGATATTTCTTCCCCAATAGCTAGGAGGATATTCTTGATTTTAGTGAGCCTCATAAAATAGGATTGAATAGATTCATCCTTACCCTTCTTAATATTGTTTATTTGATTCTTAAAGAAGAGGATTTGATTAGAATTTCTAGCCCTGAACATGCTCACCAGATTATCACGCATCTCCTTAGATGTCTTTAGCTCAGAAATGTAAGCAACCAAGTCCTTGTGTATAGAATCCTGGATAATCAACTTTGCTTTGATTTCCCCCTTTCTATAATTTGTCTTTGTGGCAGCAGTTGCATTTAATGGAGGCTCTTGGATCTTCCCCTGTACATAGTCCATGACATCTTGATCTTGTAGCACCAAATCCAAGGACATATTCCATGCATGATAATTAGTCAATTTATCATCAGCCTTGAAACCCTTGTAAGTTGAGAGGCCATTTGTCCTTGATAGGATATCTTCCTTCAAAGGTAGCTTCTAACACTAGCTTGGACTCTTGGACTTTGTCTTCACCTCAACTCTAATACCATGTTAATTTTGGATAACAATGGTGTTCTATGCTTGATGCACTTTTACTTCAATTTTTCTTAGGCCTGATACAAAATAACAATCATATAAACTTGAAAGTAAAATGTTGATAGAACACAATAATAGATAAATAGAAGACAAGCCAAATATAGATCAGATTTACAATTCCGTATGTCCAACAAAGATATGACATATTGTTGCGTTACGATGGTCAGCAGGATGCTTCAACCAACAAAGTCTTTCTTGGTCAGCCATCAATTTCATGTGTCACACCCATAATCCTCAAAGACAGCTCATCACAATTCAACGCAAGTCAAACCAGGGACAGCGCAGAAAAGTCAATGCAGGCAGCTTCACAAAAGTCAATGCAACAAACTTGGGCTTCCATCAAACAGCCTAAAATTCCTCTATTTTAATGCCTAGTTGTACGGACTCCTAAAATCGAAATTTCTGCAGAAGATTAAGGTCAAACGACCAAGGGTTGACCACAGTCAACACTGCAGCAGAAAAGCCCTAAACAGATTAGCGTACAAAACAGCAACTTCGCTCCACACATGTGAGGGGAAAAGGCCTCCAAAGGCTATCGAACCAATCAAATCACAATGAGAGAATGTGTGATGAGATGATGAGAAAATGACCTCCAAGTCTCTCCAATTTATATTCATCAATGAGGGTGTGTGACACATCTCTTAGTCATGTGGGATAAATCTGGCCGACCTTGCACATGTGGAAAATAAATTCAAAATCAATGTTCTGCTCATCCGATCAAGATGATCTTTAGATCAACCTTGCACCTCTCTGAAAGAGGAATCCAAAAAAAACATGACCATCGTCATATGAACAGTGCAACATGGAGTTTGGGCAATAGGATTTCTTCCTTCATAGATAGCTTCTAACACCGGCTAGGACTCTTGGAATTTGTCTTCACCTTAGCTCTGATACCATGTTAAATTTAGATAACCATGGTGTTCTATGCTTGATGCACTTTTACTTCAATATTTCTTAGGCCCAATACAAAATAGCAATCACATAAACTTGAAAGTAAAATGTTTAAAGAACACAATAATAGATCAATATAAGACAAGCGAAATATAGATCAGATTTACAATTCCTTTTGTCCAACAAAGATATGAGATATTGCGGCGTTACTATGGTCAGCAGGATGCTTCAATCAGCAAAGTCTTTCTCTGTCATCCAACACTTTCATGTGTCACACCCACAGCCCTCAAAGACAACTCATCACAAGTCAACGCAAGTCAAACCAGGGATAGCGCAAAAAAGTAAACATAGACAACTTTAGAAAAGTCAACAGAGAAAACTAGGGCTTCGGTCAAACAACCCGGAATTCCTTGATTTTAGTGCCCAGTTGTACGGCCTCCTAAAATCGGAATTTCTACAGAATATTGAAGACAAACGACGAAGGTTTGACCACGATCAATGTTGGTCAATGCTGCAGCAGAAAAGCCCTAAACAGATCAGCACATAAAACAGAAAGCCCTAAACAGATCAACACAGAAAACAACAACTTCACTCCACACGTGTGAGGGAAAAATGCCTCCAAAGGCTATGGAACCAATCAAATCACAATGAGAGAATGTGTGATGAGATGATGAGAAAAGTACGTCCAAGTCTCTCCAATTTATATTCATCAATGAGGGTTTGTGACATCTCTTAGGCATGTGGGATAAATCTAGTCGACCTTGCACATGTGGAAAATAAATTCAAAATCAATGTTCTGCTCATCCGATCAAGATGATTTTTAGATCAATCTTTCACCTCTCCGAAAGAGGATTCCAAAAAAAATATGACCATCGTCATATGAGCAGTGTAACATGGATTTTGGACCTAGTTGCCCAAAATTAACACGACCACCATACCAAATGGACGTCATGACAACCCCCATCATTCACACATTTGGGGCTAATCACATGTGGACTTTCAAAAAGATTCTAAAGGGTCCAAAATCCTAACTGAGGGTAGAGGCATGCAAAAACTCTAACCCTAGATGGCTATCATGTTATGTTAAATACTAGAGCACTAGAAAAAGGAAGGTGTCACATTCATTTGGTAGTGTTATTGATCATTAAGTAGAGCATCTAAGAGTGGGATATTGAAGTATAAAAAAGGAGGTCAAAGATTTGTAATGACCATTTAGATAACAATATCTATGGAAACTCCATAGTGATTTCCCCTTTCTTTGTACTTTCATTTCATAATTGAAAAAAAAACAGAAAAATAGTGGAGCATAGGCCTCAACTTGTAGCTGGGTTTTCTCTCAAATTGGGTTTCCAATAGTGAGATTTCCAACAAGGCAAAAATCACCTCAATCAAAGTTTGCATGAGGAAGTTTTGCCTCTAACAAGTTAACTTTCCTATTGATCGTCATCATACAAAATGGATGTCATGACAACCCCCATCATTCACACATTTGGGGTTAGTCACATGTGGACTTTCAAAAAGATTCTAAGGGGTCCAAAACCCTAACATTAATTGAGGGTAGTGGCATGCAAAAACCCTAACCCTAGATGGATATCAAGCTATGTAATATACAAGAGCACTTGAAAAAGGAAGGTGTTACATTCTTTTGGTAGTGTTATTGATCATTAAGTAGAGCATCTAGGAGTGGGATATTGAAGAATAACAAAGGAGGTTGAAGATTTTTAACGGCCATTCAGATAACAATATATGTGGCAACTCCATAGCGAATGCCCCTTTCTTTGTAATTTCATTTCATAATTGAAAAAAAATAGAAAAAATAGTGGAGCATAGACCTCAACTTCTAGCTGGGTTTTCTCTCAAATTGGGTTTCCCAACTCACATATTGTCTTCATTTGTGTGGATGTTATGTCCGGTTGCTTGTTCCTTTCATTTCATTTTCAGTTACTTTTCACAATTTTGAGGGTTACACTAGTAATATTAAATCTGAGATTTGAGGTAATAAACTGCACAATAAAAGATTTCATAATATTGTAAGATCTGTTGTGATGAACTGTTCAAGTCAAATATCCAAAGAAGTTTACAGATCAAACATCATATTCCATCAATCTCTGCAATAGTTAGTTCTACAACCACATTCATTCGGGGCTTTTGACAAACAGTCAGTATGCAAGCATCCCTCAAATTGCCACGTTTGGCATACATATTGATGAGACTGTTAAATATAGCTATATTCAACCTGGATCTAGTTTGGATATTGTGGTCATGGAATCTCTTACTATAGGCAAGTTCCCTCTTTGCGATACATTGTTGCAAGATGCAAGAGTATATTTTAGAGCGGGGTTTCTGGTGTTCAAGGGCTACAACCAAATATTTGGGAATCATACCCAAACACTTTGGCAATCATGGTTCACAAAATATAACATGAAAAAAAATTGTGTGTTCTTGAGTTGTAAGAATCCATGTTTCTAACATCTCAATGCATTGCACATTTTAGCTATGTTTTGCATTGAGACACACTGCTGCATTTCTTTAAACTCCTTTTTCTATCTCTAAGAACACCCTGAGGTCAGTCAGGATTGAACCTTCAACAACATCTTCAAGAAAGAAGGGTAATAAATCCTCAATTCAAACTCTTAGTAGGATTCTAAGTTTTAACCATATAAATATAAAAGAAATCTAAAGTCGTCCATATCCAAACAAGGAGGTGGAAGCGGGGTATTACATTGATCAAATTTTTTTAACAAATAAAATATTGAAGCATTAGCCAAGAAGGTAAGAGTAGTAGTTCTTTTAACCGAACTTCCCATGGACCATGTTTGCATGGATAACGGACACTTCATATGATATCAATGCACAGGATGCAATTTATTTGTAGCCAAAGAAGTTAACTCTGTTGATGGAAATGCAGTTCAATAGTGAAGACAGTGCTATAGCAGGCCACACACCCAAGTTGAATTCCGCCAGTGGCACCAATAAACAGTTGGGACTAGTTGCAAATCATCAATGATTTTGACAAAAGAGTAACTCTCTGTCACGAAAGATAAGCTAAATTAGAGTACAAATGTTCAATTATTTGCCTCTTATGTCCATTCCACCTGCATAAGAGACCGATTGTGGTGGGAAACATCTTCAGGCCAATGTAATGCTTTTATTTGAGCTTAAGGGAAACAAATTTGGAAAACAAAAGTGAAGGATGCACAAGCTGACTGAAAGTTCATATGTATAGTGATTTGCACATGAGGTCCATTTCACTCGCATAAATGAGCTTCCTGTGGTGTCCCAACATCTTCGGACAAATGCTTCCATTTGATCTTAAAGAAAGGTGATTTGGGAAAAAAAAATGTAAAGAACGGACAATAAGAGATGGAACCTACGGGAAAATGTAAAGAACGAACAGTAAGAGATGGAACCTATGGGAAAATTTCATGTTTGGTGACTAGCATAGACACGTCACTTGAATTGGGAAACACCTAAGTGAGGCTATAGAGTAAGAGTGTAATTCAAAATCACAAAAAACTTGACAAAAACATTGCAAATTAAAAGATTGAAAGAGAGCACCCCATATAATACAGAGAGTAGAGATTGGAAGTTAGGCATCATTTAGTGATCAACACAACTACATGACTTGGCTTGACGAACAACTAAGTTGGGCAATGGAGCAGGAGCACGACGTAGACCCATAACAAACTTGACCAAAACTTTGCAAATAAAAAGATTGTAAGCCAACAACATCCATTGTAATAATCCCAGATTGGGGAAAGGCTTGCTTGCCACATTGTGATGAGAGGGATTTAGACAAAGTATGTTATAAAAAGCACGATTTCAATGTTACGTCAATAGAGTCCACATGCCACGTACTTGGAAAAATCAATTAGCCATGTTCCATTAATGACCGAGGAATGAAATGATTGTTTCTACCCACACCCGAGCTATTGCAAAACCCTAGACCTAGCACTTAATCATGTCCCTAAAAATGCTACTGCCCAAGAATGGATTCATAGTCTCAAAGCTCCGCTCTCAACAACAACATATCTACAACACCCTCACTTTTAAAATAGAAAACATCCAAGAGATTATATATTTTTTAGTAGAAATCTTCTTAGTATCTCGGGAACCAATAACCTGAAAAAGATAGAAAACCCATGCCATACAAGGAAAAGGATAAACCCACCTGGAAAACTTCCAAATGAAATTTTCTCGAGAACTCGTGGAGACTCTGCCTTGCAAAAGGTGTCAAGGCTTACTGCACCACCAATATAGCTCGAAACACACCCTCAGACTTCACGCGTTCCACATATGTTTTTATGGTCTTCACTCCCACTTTGGCCTCTTCCGGAAAGAGGATGAATATCTACATAATTCAAAATCCAAGTGAAATCAATCAATGTATCGATTAAGGCATACATAAAATATAGTTATTAATAAATGCAATGACCTGTTCAAAACGACTGTTGTGTTGGCTTTATTGATAACAAGATCTTCCTTCTTTGGGTCTTCTCTGAACTTATCGAGGAACTGCTCTTTGGTCGTGTTGATCTCAAAATCACCCACGAGATAATCTCTATCATTGAGCATCTGAAGAACGGTGTGTCAGATTCTAAAGAGCTTGTTTGTCTGCTCATCCAGCGCCATGGCGAGCTGCTCAGCTTAATTCCTTTGCCTTCAAAGTGGAGTTGTTAACCCAAACCCATTTTATAGAGAACCTTTTTATGGATTTCTCAAATAAAACCTCGAGTTTCTCAGCTTAATTCCTTCGCCTTAGGATTTGTTTCTAGTTATGGTTTTAGGGCAGGACCCCGACTGTTAATCGAAGTTTCTTCCCTTACTCTTTAAAATATAATCTTGTCTCTGCGTTTTGTATGAACTGTAAATGTCAATGGAACTCTAATAAGAAGGAACGTCAAGCAAGGAACAACAAGGAACGTCGTGCAAGGAATAGCTGACAGAGAGCAAGGAAGGCCGAGCAAGGAATGGCTAGGAACAAGAAGAAACGTCAAGCAAGGAACATCCGACAGAGAGCAAGGAATGCAAGGAACAAGGAACGCCGAGACAATGATACAGAGATACAGAGAGGGAAAAAACCAAAATACGGTGATACTGATACAGAGGTAGAGAAATTTGTGCATAGGGTCTGGGAGTCAACGCAGAGAGCTAGGGAAGAAACGCAAACAAGGGAACACAAAGAGCCAGGAGGTCAGCTAGGGAAACACTCGAGCGCAAAGCAACAGAGGTACTAAAATGACTATATTCAGCCCTTAGCTAGCCAGTGCTATTTTATTTTTCTCTACAAGCTACTCACGCAGTCATTTCGAATTCATAACTACTCATGCAATTCATAGCGTGAAGGGAATTGCAGAAATGCGTGAAGGGAACTGAAAAAGCGAGGGACTATTCGAAGGGAGCGACGTAGGCAGACGTGAAGGGAATTTGGGGTATTTCAAAAACTTTGACGAGAATTGTGGCAGATTTACTTTGAGATTTTTTTTGTTTTTCTGAAATCTCAAAATGGAAAACAAATCAATTGTGAATGTTAAAAATGGCAAATAAATTTCAAATTTTGTGGAAACAAATCATTTGGGCCAAGTCAAAATTTCTTCAACTGATAAAACGGGAAAGTGGAATTGGGTAAATGCAAAACAATATCAAGGTATTTTAAAGCGCAGACTTGCTTGCTTTAAATGGTAACAAAGAAGAAGAAAACAAACCCAGAAGAAGAAAAAAAGAATAGCAAAAAAAATAAAGAAGATTCGATCATTTACAGTCCCACAACTACACCTCTTACTTGGTCATCAGATCTCTATGTCGAAGAACTGATGAAGGCCAGGGCAAGGCTAGAAATTTTAGAAGCCAAATAACAGGAAATACACTGCAAAATTTCAGAGATCACACTTGCAAATCAATGTTTAATGGAAGGTAATAGAATTTTGAAAGAGCAGGTAACAATGTTACAAGATGTTGTAGAGGCGAGAAAACGAGAATGGGAAAACATAAAGTCAGCATGGAAAACTAGGAATGACGCAATGGCAACAAGAAAAGATGTGATAATCTCCAAAACAACTCAGGTAGGTACACAAATGGGGCAGCAAAAAATCATTTCCGAAAAGAAGACAGAAGAGAACAAGAAGACATACATTCCAAAAGAAATCAAAACTAGGGTTGACGACACTAATGGTCACAGGATAGAGGAAAAAGAAGATGTAATTTCTCGTAGAGCACAGGAAAGAGAACATAAAGAAAGAAAATAGAGGGAAACAAAATTTATTATCAGGGGAATAAGAGACTATGGAAAGAATGAAAGCACTTTCAAATTGACAAGAGACTTTTTGAGAGAGAAATTACAGTGGAGAGGGAAAATTTGTGAAGCAAGGAGGGTGGGAAAGATATGTGAGGAAATAACTTGACCTAAAAAGGTCATCTTCGCAAGTGTGCAAGAGAAACATCATCTCTTAAGCAAAAAGAAACTCTTGAAAGGCTCACACTTATTCCTAGATGAAGATTTAAATAGCAAGCAACAAGAAGAGAGAAGAGAAGAAGTGGAGAAAGTTAGAACAACAAGAAACGAAGGGAAAAGAGCATGGTTGTACAATGGTAAAGCAATTATTGCAGTGTTTGGCCTCATGGAAAAACAGGGCAGTAAGCTGACAATAAAGAAAAAACAGGTAATTCTATAATAGGGAGGAAAACAACAGGATCAGCCAGCATGGATGAAAAGGGGTGAAGACTCAAATTCAAGTCTTGTGTGCCAAATCATGTAGCAACCAAATCCTACCCAGGTCTACCTAAGTCTAGTTTGTTGGAACTGTAGAGGTTACCCTTGGAGGAGGGGACCTAGGATAGGGCCTATTGCAGAAGGTAGAGACATAATTTGTCTCACTGAAACTCATGACCACGATGGTTGCAAAACTCCTATGTTTGACGGTTATTTGAAGTTAGCAGTTTGGAATGAGGCAGCAGAAAATGGCAAAGGGTACGGAGGAATACTGGTTTTAGTGAAAGAAAAAGAAGGTCGTCACATTCAGTTAGTGAAAGAAGATACAAATAAACAATATTTATGGTTCAAAATAACAGAGAATGAGAACAACATAAAAATTACAGCATGTTATTTTGTGCCTCAAGTATCAAAAGATTACAAAAATAAGGGATTGGATAACAAAGATCTGTATGCAACTTTAAATCAAGATATTGCCGCATATTCACAACAGGTGTAAGTTCTTTTGGTGGGAGATTTCAATGCTAGAACAACAAATCGACAAGCTAGTATTATTTGTTGTAAATAGGATCACAATCCTATGTGGCTCATTGAAGAGGAGAATTCTCGATGGTTGAGATGTTTAGAAGATGACAAATTTATTAATCATTTTGGAGAGGAGTTGCTTCCGTTGTGTGGTGCTTTCAACTTAATTATCTGCAATGGTCTAGATAGATGGAAAAAGTATGGGAACTTCACTTGCAACACATACAATGGAGCAAGTGTCGTTGACTATGTTATTGGTTCACAAAGCCTAATAGAAAGAATATATGAAGTTAAGATTGGAGAGCATATTTGGGATTAAAATCAGATCATAACCCAATTTATATAAAGTTATCTTGGTTAGAAGAAAGACATAATAAGAGGAAAACCCAATGTTCTTAACAATCGGCAGCAAGGGGAAAAAATCTTCTAACACAAGAAAATTTCACTTCAAGCAGGGAAGGCAAAGGACTTGGTTAAACTTCAAGCAGAATATCTAAAGTGGGGAATGAACATTTTGGCACCGCACATCATGGAAATATTCAACAACGTCCTTCAGCAAGGATTCCCAAGGGATTAGACAACTAGTCTAGCAATTCCCCTTTTTAAAAGTGGAGACATTTATAATCCTTCCAACTATAGAACCATTATGATCAATCCTTTGTTTGCAAAGCTTTTTAGTGGCATGGTAGAAAATATAATCAGTAAGTGGGCAGAAGTAAAAGAAAAAAGAGCAAAAGGGCAAGCGGGTTTTACACCGAAGCATTCTACAGTAGATCATGGTATCACGCTGAGACACATTGTTGAAAAGGTTTGGGGGAGCAAAGAAGACGTATTTTGCTGCTTTGGTGACTTCAAAAAGGCATTTGAAACGGTCCCTAGAGATAAGTTGTGGCGTAGAATGGAAGAACTTGAAATTCTTTTACAATATAGAGTTGTTGTCCATAGGCTATATGAAGAGGTGAAAGTCAAAATTAGAACTTCAGCATGAATTTCAGAAAGTTTTAAAAGTGACACTGGAGTCAAGCAAGGTTGCCCTTTATCCCCTACCCTTTTTGGTTTATATATTGACAAACTGGAAGAGTGGCTAAAGTTTCAATGTGGGGATGGTGTTCGATTGGGGGAGTTTGTGATAAAGCTTCTTCTATATGCCGATGATCTTGTGTTGGTTGCTAAATCGGCTCATGGATTGCAGATGCACTTATATGCCCCTAAGCATTTTTGTAAAGTAGTGGGGATGCAAGTCAATACTAGCAAGACCAAAATAATGATTTTCTCTAATAAAAGGAAGCAAATCCATCATACGTTCTTCTTCGAAGGCAACATTCTTGAAGAAGTAAATGAATACAAGTACCTCGGGATCGATTTCAAAAACAAGCTTAGTTGAATGAATTGCAGAAAGAAAAGAATTTTAGGAGGGTGGAAAGCACTGTATGCACTTTAAAACAGATTTAGAGAGGCAAAGTTATGGGATTGGAACACAATCAAAGTACTTTTTGGACTCCTAGTTTTTCCAATGTTATTATATGGGTGTGAATTGTGGGCTAGCAGCATCCCTGTTTCAAAATGGAAACAAATTGAAAGAATTCAAAAACGCTTGATCATGAGCAAGTTCAAAATAAAAAGTTCAGCTCCTTATGAAATAATGTTGAGTGAAACAGGGGAACCTCCCATTGAAGCAATTTCCATGGTGTGTCTTATAAGGTATCTAAAAAGAATGGAACAAATGGGAGGAGATAGATGGTCGAAAGTTATCTTCAATTAAGGTATGAATGAAATAAAGAAATCATGGATGAGACAAAACGACAAATGCATGCAAAAATGGACTATTTAACTTAATGCATGTCCCACAAACAATAAGGAGTTAAAGAGTTTTGTGTTGAAGAAGTTTCGTAAGGGTGTATGGAGAAAAGAGTTGGGTAGAAAGAAGAAGTATTATGTTCAGGAATTCAACCCCAATTGTGATCTTCAACAAAAAGAGTACATTGGAGCTAGCATTCCGTGGATAGAAAAGATTCTTATTGCTCAATTAAGAACTAACTCACATCAACGTCGGTGTGAAACATGACATTGGAAGAGACCTAAAGAAGCTTGGGAAGAAAGGGTATGTACTTTTTTCACTTATGGGGCAGTGGAGTCAGAAAAGCATTTCATTTTGGAATGTGATGCTTTCAATGACATCAGGGATAGTTATCACGGTATGTTAGCATCAATTCCATGGCATTGTATTTTTAGTGAGGGAACTGTTAGAAGTTTGGGTCATCTCATCATCAATTTGACTAAGAAAAGAATTGAATTACAGAAGACAAAAAATCAAGGAAGTTGGTAGTCCCATAGACTATTTTTAGTCTAGAGGACGTTAAAATTTCATTCATTCATCCTTTCACTCAAAGACTCACAAAACAAAGCAAGAAATCTTCCGATCGTTGATTTTACTCTCAAATTATTCAAACTACTTTTAATCATCTGAATCGGCGGATCTTAAAATCTCACTCATTTTAGAGTAACGTTAAAAATCAAAATTTTAAAATTTGATGGTTATTACATGAGGTGGAGGCAGGAATTAAAAAGTTGAAAACGGGGAAGGAAAAGGACTTGGTTGAACTTCAAGCAGAATATCTAAAGTGGGGAATGAACATTTTGGCATCGAACATCATGTAAATATTCAACAATGTCATTCAACAAGGATTCCCAAGGGATTCGACGACTAGTCTAGCAATTCCCCTTTTTAAAGTTGAAGTGTTTGAATTGCATTTTTGATGGTAGTTGGAGTGTTTGAATTGCATTTTTGATGGTCGAAATGGATTTAGCACCATCAAAAACCCTTAGGGCACCCAAAATACTGAAGTTTAACAACTATAACCTAGATTTTCAAAAATCTTTGCTGAAATTTTTCATAATCTTACCAAAAATTTCTGGGTTATTATGTGGGTCTTTTAGACTACAGCGAACCATTACGATCAATCTTTTGCTTGCAAATATTTTCAGTGGCATGGTATAAAATAGAATTGGTAAGTGGGTAGAAGTAAAAGAAAAGAGGGCAAAAGGGAAAGCAGGTTTTAGGCTGAAACATTCTACAATAGATCATGGTATCACGCTGAGACACATTGTTGAAAAGGTTTGGGGGAGCAAAGAAGAAGTAGTTTGTTGCTTTGCTGACTTCAAAAAGGCATTTGACACGGTCCCTAGAGATAATTTGTGGCATAGAATGGAAGAACTTTAAATTCCTTCACAATATAGAGTTGTTGTCCATAGGCTTTATGAAGAGGTGAAAGTCAAAATTAGAACTTTAGAAAGCATTTCCTAAAGTTTTAGAAGTGACATCGGAGTTAAGCAAGGTTGCCCTTTATCCCATGCCATTTTTGGTTTATACATTGAAAAACTGGAAGAGTGGCTAAATTTGCAAGGTGGGGATGGTGTTCGATTGGGGGAGTTTGTGATAAAGCTTCTTCTATATTCCGATGATCTTGTGTTGGTTGCTAAATTGGCCCATGGATTGTAGATGCACCTGTATGCCCTTGAGAATTTTTGGAAAGCAGTGGGGATGCAAGTAAATACCAGTAAGACCAAAATAATGATTTTCTCTAATAAAAGGAAGAAAATCCAACATATGTTCATCTTTGAAGGAAACATTCTTGAAGAAGTAAATGAATACAAGTACCTCAGGATCGATTTCAACAACAAGCTTAATTGGGAGGATTGCAGAAAGAAAAGAATTTTGGGAGGGTGGAAAGCATTATATGCATTTCAAAATAGATGTAGAGAGGCAGAGTTATGGGATTGGAACATGATCAAAGTACTTTTTGGATTCCTATTTTTTCCAGTGCTATTATATGGGTGTGAATTGTGGGCTAGCAGCATCCCTGTTTCAAAATGGAAACAAATTGAAAAAATTCAAAAATGTTTGATCATGAGAAAGTTCAAAATAAAAAGTTTGGTTCCCTATGAGATAATGTTGAGTGAAACAAAGGTATCTCCCATCAAAGCAATTGCCATGGTGCGGCTTATAAGGTATCTAAAAAGAATTGAACAAATGGGAGGAGGTAGATGGCTGAAAGTTATCTTCAATGAAGGTATGAGTGAAAGAAAGAAATCATGGATGAGACAAAACAACAAATGGATGCAAAAATGGAATATTTACCTTAATGCATGTCCCACAAATAGCAAGGAGTTAAAGAATTTTGTGCTGGAGAAGTTCCGTAAGGGTAAGGGTATTATGTTCAAGAATTCAACCCCACTTGTGATCTCCTACAAAAAGAGTACATTGGAGCTATCATTCTGTGGAGAGCAAAAGTTCTTATTGCTCAATTAAGAACTAACTCACATCAACTTCGGTGTGAAACAAGATGGTGGAAGAGACCTAAAGAAGCTTGGGAAGAAAGGGTATGCACTTTTTGCACTTCTAGGGCAGTGGAATCAAAAAAACATTTTATTTTGGAATGTGATGCTTTCAGAGACATCAGGGACAATTACCACAGTATGTTAGCATCAATTATGTGGCATTGTCTTTTCAGTGAGGGAACTGTTAGAAGGTTGGGTTAGCTCATCATCAATTTGAGTAAGAAAATGATTGAATTACAGAAGGCAAAAAACAAGGAAGTTGGTAGTCCCATGGACTATTTTTAGTCTCGTGGACATTAAAATATCATTCATACATTCATTCATTTAGAAGATCAAAAGTATATTTAATAACTCATAAGTTATATATACTATTAATTTATGATTTAGTAAGAGTAATGATATTAATTTTTTTATGAGTCTTTTTTTAATCATGATGAATGGGTAACTTGTTAGAGTAATTTAGGCGGAGGGTGGGGTAGCGTCTCCTTCAGCCTTATCACAATGGCTCAAAGATGTCTCCCTATGGGATTTTAATCTGGATGGAGGGTATAACATCTCATTATGTCAACCACTTAATCGTCCTGCAAGAAGACACCTCTCTACAAGTCATTATTTTATTTTATTTTACCATGGTGAATCGGTAACTCTTTAGACTAATCTAAGGGAGGTCCCAGGATCAATCCTCGTGGCTGCCTTATAACACCAAGAGCATATCCAGCAACCTACAAGCCAGATACACCGAATCTTTATGATTTAGCAAGAGCCGAGACTCTTATGGAAAAGGGGCAGCCTACTGCTTGAGACGAGATCATAGCAGGTCATATACTCAATGGGATTTGAACCTTGGTCTCGTGGGTTTCACCCAGTGAAACTAACCATTAAACCACATATCATTGTATTCTCTCTACAAGTCATTATTACACAAGTAATCATATTATTGTATGAGACTCATTTATTTTCGGAACAAGGGATTGTTTCCACTAACTTCTAGAAATTTATCAAGATCTACATATTGATGATGGGAACTTCTAGAACATTGTGAGATCTCATTGAGGTGTCCAACATTTCGGGTGAACACTTCACCCATCTTCAGGGACAGAAAGCTTAAATATTTCTAGAACATTATGCAATCTCATTGAGGCATCTCATGTTTTGAGTGAACACTTCACCCATCATCAAGGACAAAAAGCTCAATTTTTTGAGCTTTTTGAACTTTATGTCCTTGAAAATAGGCGAATTGTTCACATGAAACGTCAAACGCCTCAATGAGATTACATAATGTTCCAAAAGTTGCCATCATCATATTTTTACCTATAAAAATATACATGTTAAAATATCGACATATTGTTATCCCTTTTGGATTTGAACTAACATGTTCTTAACGTTTAATAAAAACACTTGAACTATACATGTTCTTAACTTTTAATAAAAACACCCCATAGTTGTGATAAAAAAATTCAAAATATTTTTAAAAAATGGGTACTTTAATTATAACATATTCTAATAATGCCATGTAAGCTAAGTCACCTGATACGGGGATACGGGGATACGGGGATTCGAAGAATTAGATACGGGTACGGTGACCCCAGAACATGATACTTCTGGGATACAATACGTTATATATTATTTTATATATATATATATATATATATATTAAAAATTAGATATTTTTTACACAAATTCATACTTAATTCATTGATTTAAACATAGATTTATCTATCATCTTAGATAGTCAAGGTTTTGTTTGAGTGATGGGTAACATTTTTAGTAGGGTCATGATAGAGGAGTTTGACAACCAATGTCACTAACATCAAGGTACATAGAGGGATTGGTGCTCTTGATTAAATACGAGTTCCATACCATAATACATGACAAAATTCGATGGAAACATTGCAATAACCCAATCCTGAAATCCTGAAAAAATGATAAGTCTGCTGGATTTTGAATGAGATCTAAATTCTACTTTCTCCATATGAAATCCAATGAGGTCAAAACCACTCTCAAACATCCTGAGTCATTTCATGGTAATGTTAAAAATTTAAGTAAAAGGAATCCTTTTACTTTAAGAATTTAACATTACCATGAATCACATATAAATACTAGGGCCATAGGCTTGATGCCCTCTCCTGAAAAATCCTCCTCAATTGGTGAAAAACAATGAAATTGGTGAAAAACAATGAGCAAAAGCCCCCCTTTATAATAAAAAAACAACGCTTTTTTGAACCCGCAGGCCCGACCGTATTCGGTTTTACGGGATACGGCGTATTTGAATGGGGTACGGTCGGGATACGCCGTATTCGTTGAATTGGGGCAGAATCCCATACGTATACGTACCCGATACGGGGATTCGAGATTCATGGCCCCTTTTAGGCGAATCCAGTTACTTAGCATGCAAGTGATTACAAATTTTCAAAAGTATATAAATAAATAATTAAAAATAATAATAATAATAGCCTTTTAATTAAAGCATTAATTGAGTGTTACAAATCCATCAAAGTTGAAATCTTCAATGAGACATATGCAAGGACAAGAAACACTCTACAATTCTAGAACTGAAACCATAAACATGGTGCCAGCAAGTTTAGAAATAACAATTATGCTTGCTCTGAATATGATCATGGACATTTAGGAGGCCAAGTTGTGTCTGGATTTGAATCATGTTTGTTGTAGGGTTCTTTATACTCCTAGGATTAGGTTTTTACCCCATATCTGAAGAAGTTTATGATATTTGTGAAAACAATTTCAGGGGTTTCTCTTTGCTTGCAGGTCACAACCACAAATATTATCTCTTCCCTTGCATCCAGAATTTAGAATAGTGTGAGAATCCCATATGGCTGGCTGCATTCGGCTCCTACACGGGGGTCGAAAACTTCAAGAATACAAAACTCTCAACGAGTATGGCATAATCAAGTATGCCTTGATCCAGGTTGTAGCAACAGTAAGAGGTGGAGCTAAAGTTTGGGGTGTGTTCTCCTCGAGCCAACCCAAATCCTTCAGGGAAGTCCTAAAAACACAAACCTTCACCACCAAATTCTAAAGATCTCTCTAGACTTGCATTTGTGGTGGAGTGGGTAGTGGAATCCCCTTCTCTTGAGGTGGACAACATTGCTTGTAGATTCTTGGTTGCGGATTGTGAACGGAAAGCAATTATTTGTCGTTTCAATAGTTTTTGGCCCAAAACATCTACTCTCAAGGAGTGGGTTCATCAAAATTCATCTACAAAACTCAGTTACATTTCTGCTAAAAAGGATCCTTTATTGTGAACTTCTTCAAATTAGAAGATTGTCATAAGGTTTTTTATTAGGGACCCTACTTTTGGGGTCGATCCAGCCTCTACTTTCAACCTTGGTTTCCAAATTTTAATCCTCTCTCTATGTTGGCTCTAGCAACCCTTGTCTGGGTAAGGCTCCCCAATTTTCCCATCCATCTAACACATCCAGATATCCCTAATGATTTGGGAAATTTACTAGGTTTATTCATCAAATTCGACATTGAAATTATTACAAAAGGAATCCAAACATTTGTTTGGATATGTGTTGAAGTGGATCTTCATAAAGGATTGTCGAAAAAAATCATTCTTGAATGGAGAGGTAGGGTTTACTCTCAACCAATGGATTATGAAAACATGACTTTCCACTGCAGGACTTGTCAGCAGCCCAACCATCCTCAGAATATTCACCCCCTATTCTAGAGGATCCTATTCGCAAAAATGATAAGAACAAGAATCGTGGATGGAAATATCCTAAAGGAACCAAAGGTTCCAAGACTATAATGGCTTGAGAGCAAAATTAATTACAAAAATAAGAGCCTCCTATAGAAAAATCAACACGTTCAAATTTAGCTTAGCCTCATGGTTAGCCATCTCAACCCTTAGAAGAGGTAGCTCCTCCTTCTATCAAGATGGAAAGAGACACAACCATAGTTTTGGAAACACGATGAGTGGGTGTAAACATGCCCATGAATCTAATCACTTAGATAGTGATAAGGAAGTTGACAAGTTGACAGAACATTTGGTAGTGGAAGCATCTCAAGGTAATTTCATTGTTGTCTCATCTACATATGCTCGGGAAAAAACCCATCGGAAGGGATATACATGCAGAAGAGAAAAGGAAAGAAGGATAAACGCATGAACAATCCTGGTATCTAAATCCAAGACCAAAGAATATGTATGCATGTGTAGTATGATTTTGTAAAGCATGACATAATTTAATTTTCAGAGGTAATACAAAAAAAAATGAAATATTCAACATAAACATTTCATGCACTATCTCACTTGTAAAGTAGATGATTTCATATAGTTATCCTTCACAACACCATTGGACCTCTCATGATGCACACAAGGTTCGAAACCTTGCCATGAGAAATAATACATTTTTGGATAGGTATATAACCCTATCCAAAGGGGTAAGGTTTATTTTAATGGACCCCATTACATGGCTTCATTGTATTGAGCCATCATGCATGCATAAGAAGGTTTCACTCATTCATAATCGTAACATCTTCTTTTATCACAAGATTCATCCTTTAGTTATGAAATTAAATGTATATGTAGAAGGCATTTTATATCTAAAAAAATCATGTTACATAAAACACTATTACCAATGAAATAGGTAGCCTGACCTCAAAACGGGAACTCTAACCTAAAAAGACTCAAAAAACATGAAAAAACACCCCAAAAACAAAAAAAGTGTATTCCAGAACGCACTTGGTTTTTTTTGAAGGTCAAATTTCAACATTTTATAAAATTATGCTAAAAACAAAATTGTTTCTTGAAAAAAGGATTGAAAAAACACCCTCAAAACAAAACCAGTTAATGCTGGAATAATTTAAAAAAAAATTTGTCATATTTTTGACATTTTCAAAAATAGAAATAACATTTTTTAATTTTTAAAATTCAAACATTAAAAAAAACCTAAAATTTAAGAAAAAAATAAATTTAAAAAATAAAAACATTTTAAAGCTTAAAATTTAAAAATACATAGGAATAAAAAAATAAAAATAAAAACAAAATAAAAATTTTAATTCAAACATTAAAAAAAACCTAAAATTTAAGAAAAAAGTAAAAATAAAAAAATAAAAAAAAATTAAAGATTAAAATTTCAAAATATATAGAAATAAAAAAATAAAAATAAAAACAAAATAAAAATATTAAATTAAAAAAAAAAAAAAAAAGTTAAAAAAGGAAAGAAATTATAAAAAATAAAATATAGAAATTAAATTTAAAAAAGAAAAAGAAAATGTTTATTAAGTTAGGAAAAAAAAAAAAAATTTAAAGAAATATATTAAATTTTAATAAATTTAAAACTTTAAAAAAAAAATTAAAAAAAAAAAAATTATTGAAATTAAAAGTAAAAAACTAAAAAATTAATTAAAAATTAAAAATGAAAAATAAAATACAATAAAAATACCAAATTAAAAAAAAATATATATTAAAAAAACAAATAGATTTTAAAAACTAAATTAAATATAAATTATAAAAAATAATATATATATATATATATATATATATATGAACTTAAATTAAAAATATATATATTAGATTTTATTAAATTTAAAAAAAATGTTAATATTAAAATAACAAATTAAATTTACGAAAAAATATTAGAATTTTAATAAATAAATGAATAAACAAATAAATTTTGAAATGAAAAATAAATTTTAAATATAAAGAAAAAAAAAACATTGTTAAAATAAAAAGTTAAAAAACTTTAAAAATCAATTAAAATTGAAAAAATATATATATATATATATATATATTAAATGAAAAAAAAAAAATTGAAAATATTAAGTTTAATTAAAATATATATATATATATATATATATATATATATATATATATATATATATATATATATATATATAATTAATTTTAAATACACAATTTTAATTGAAATAAAAGAAATATAAAAATTTTATGTAATTAAAAAAATAATAATAAAAAATTAAAAAATAAAAAAAAAACTATTAAATACAAATAAATTAAAAAAATACAAAATTTACTAAATTTAAAAACATTAAATGAAAAAACTAAACAAAAAATTTAATAATAATAAAAAAAAAAGAAAAAATTAAAAAAAAATCAATTAAATAAAAAAAAATACAAAATTTAATAAAAAAATTTAACAAAATTTAGAAAAAAAAAAGAGAATAAAATTAAATAAAATAAAACAAAAAAATTAAAACAAATTAAATTTCAAATATAAAATTTAAATTAACAAAAAAAAAATAAAAAAAAAATTAAACAAATTAAAAAAAAGAAGAAGAAGAGTTTTTTGATCGTGGTGGTGCCGCCAATTGGCCTCCTGCCTAGGTGACAACGGAGGCCGGCCGTTGGGTGAGAGGCCGATTCCGAGAATCGCCCTCCTGCGGCGGGAGGCCGATTCCGAGAATCGCCCTCTTGCGACGGGAAGTTGATTCCAGGAATCGCCCTCCCATCGCGGGAGCGCGATTCCCGGAATCGGTCTCCCGCGCCGCATGAGGGCGATTCCCGGAATCGGCCTCAGGGCGATTCCTGGAATTGACCTCTCGCTGCGGGAGGGCGATTCCCGGAATCGGCCTCCCACCGCGGGAGGGCAATTCCCGGAATCGCCCTCTCGCGGCGAGCTCGGTCGGGGTGCCACGAAGCGGGTCCAGGAATCGACCTCTGCTTGCGGGAGGATTCTGAAAGGAATCGGCCTCCCGCCGTGGGAGGGCGATTCCCTGAATCGGTCTCCCGTGGTAGGAGGGTAATTCGCGGAATCAACCTCCCGCGACGCGGCAGGGCGATTCCCAGAATCAGCCTCAGGGCGATTCCCGGAATCGGCCTCTCGCCATGGGAGGGCGATTCTCGGAATCGGCCTTAGGGCGGCGGGAGGCCGATTCTCGGAATCGACCTCCTGCGCCGTGGCAGGGTGATTCCCGGAATCGACCTCAGGGCGATTCCCGGAATCGACCTCTCGCCGCGGGAGGGCGATTCTCGGAATCGGCCTCAGGGCGATTCCCGGAATCAGCCTCCCGTCGCGGGAGGGCGATTCCCGGAATCGGCCTCCCGTCGCGGGAGGGCGATTCCCGGAATCGGCCTCCCGTCGCGGGAGGGCGATTCCCGGAATCGGCCTCCCGTCGCGGGAGGGCGATTCCCGGAATCGGCCTCCCGCTGCCGGAGGGCGATTCTCGGAATCGGCCTCCCGCCTAGCGGCCGACCTCCGCCGCCACCTGGGTGGGAGGCCGATTGGCAGCGCCACCACGATCAAAAAATTCTTTTATGTTATTTTATTTTGTTTTTAAATTTAATATTTTAGATTAATTATTTTTTAAAATTTAAAATTTATTTATTAAATTTATTAAATTTTAATTAAATTAAATTATTATTATTATTATTATTATTTTTATTATTTTTTAAATCTTTTAGTTTATTTAGTTTTTCATTTTAAAAATTTAAAAATTGTTTCATTTAAAAAGAAAACAGTAAATTTATGGATATTTGTTTTTTAATCATTTGCACGTGGTTTTTTTTTTTTTTTTCAATTTTAAATTTTGTTTTTTTTGTTAATTTTAAAATTTGTATTTTTTTTCCTCTTATTATTATTATTTTAATTTAAATTTTTTTATTTAAATTTTTTTAATCTAAATTTTAATTTTATAATTTAAATTATTTTTAAATTTTCTATTTAATTTTTTTTTTTTAATTATATGGTTTTTTTTAAATAACTTAGAAAAAAATGTTTTTGATGTTTTTTTTTTTTTTTTTTTTTATAAATTATGTGTTTTTTTTTCAAATTTTGTATTTCTTTTGATATAATTTTTCGAATATTTTTGTTTTTGTTTTGTTTTTTATTATTTATTTTTAATTTAAATTTTTTATTTTACGAGTTAATTTTTGTTTTTTAAACATTTTTATTGATTTTTTTTATTGTTTATATATATATATATATATATATATATATATATATATATATATATATATATATATATATATATATATATATATATATATATATATAAGTTTTGTGTTTTATTATCAACATGAAAATCAACACTCTAAAAAAAAAGGTTGATGCTGCATCAATACGTTTCAAAATTAGCATGAAAATCACCGCTCTAAAAAAAAAAGTTGATGTTGCATCAATACGTTTCAAAATTAGCATGAAAATAACTAACATTTTAAAACAAATATTCATACTTCATAAATAAAAATATTAGAGTGTCGAAAATGTGCTCCAAAAAAAAAAGGTGATTCTGCATCACCACTTTTCAAAATCGGGTGCTTTTTATGCTACCAAAAAAAAGTAGGTAACAGTGCGGTTACCTATTTCATCGGTAACACTGTTATAAACAACCATCATAAGGAAGTAGTCATGTATACCCTAATAACAAATACAAAAATGTCACCCAAACTTCATAGAGTATATAATAAAAAAAACATCTAGTACCAACACCCCTTCACTATCCAACCATGAATTAGTGACAACTCAAGCAACAAAAATCATGTGTGTATTCAAGTGGAGATCATATTTGTTTTGGGGAAGGACCCCCAATTTTCTATAGCAAGATTTTGATAAGTGATATGATGGGATACGATCTGTTAGCCACCTATAATATTTTGTTATACCAAAAGGTGGCTAAGATCTTTTTTGAGCCTCCAAGGAACAACTTTTATCACTAAAAATTGTTGGCTCTTGAAGACTCCTTGAAGGCCTTCTGCCTTTGTCCAAAACCCTCTCTATTGTTCTCATCTCATACTCTAAAAATTCCTGCTGAAAATACAAGAGAGAAGCTGCTTCAAAGCCATCCCTTTTCCCTTTCTCCCACTCAAAATTAACCTTCTTTTCCTTTCCCTTTTTCTCCATAATTTTCCTCTATTATTCATCTTTTCCTTTCTTCCCTTCATGAATCACCCTTCCCATGGTTAAAAACTCACTTTTTTACCCTTTCGGCACCCTTTGTGTCCCTTGAAAAACCGTGAAAAATCATAAAAAACACAAGTCTTTCTATGGACTTGAGCCCCTTGGGATAAATCCTAACCACTTCCCCTTTCATGCCCATGCATTAAAAACCAAGTGCCAAAGCCTTCCGGCGCTAATCGCATCACACATATTTAAAACAGCGCAAAGTTCTTTTCCATAAACCAAAACTCCGATTCGATTTATATAAACCCACGTGGGCCCATTTCTCCATAAAACCTTCCAAATATTTCATTCCCAAACCCTTTTTTCCTTTGTAAAACCCAAAAACCCACTTACCTAAAGTTCCGCGTTAAAAACTTAATATCACGTGTTTTATATTTAATGGGTTGATTGAAAAGCGCCCGGGCCAAAGGCCCGACTCCAATTAAACCTTTTTATCAATCGCCCAATTGCGATATTTCCGATCGCATCGGTTTTCCGCTGCAATACCCTCCGATTACCTTTCATTTGAAACCGCCGATCGCGCAATTGCGCCGATTCTCCTCCTCGCTCATCGCATCGCAACTCCCTCTGATTGTGATATTCCGATCGCATCGGATTTCCTCTGCAGAACCCTCCGATTATGCTTTGTTTAAACCCTCCGATCGCGATGTTCCGATTTAATCTGGATCGTCCACGTGTCCAGATCGGACGGTCCAGAAATCACCTCGCCTTATTTCTTCTTCCCGCTCCCCTTTTGCTTTTTTGTGCAGATCTCCGTCGTTCCTTGCCTTCATCCAATGGCTACGCTCCCTCCCCGCCATCTGGAGCAGTTTTAACCCAAATTCTGCAGGATTTCTTAATTGTTTTGTGTTTTGTTGCAGGTGATTTCAATGGTTTTCCATGTATTATAAAGAAACGTCGGAGGTGGGAATGACGATTCCTGCGCCCACGAACTACCAAAGAAAACCATCCACAGGCCCTATTCAAAGATCTATCAATGATTCATGAGCATTGATAGCACGTAAAAGGCCCGCGCGGCTTCTGCACATCGACAAGACACTGTTCTAATTCAAAAAACAGTTAAAAAGTATCAGTTTGAAGACATAAGCGCAGAAGAACAGAGAATGGAAGATAGATGTGGGAATTACGGTTAAGAATGCTTATCTAAAGCCTAATTCCCGAATTAAACACAGTTAAGAGACAAAATCTAAAAGTGTTTATCAGATATTTTGCCTTCACCACCACATCTTGAGGCAAATTGATTCCTCAACCACCGCAGTGCCACCTATTGCCTCAAAATGCTCAAACAGAGGCTGAAGTTATTACGAAAGATCAAATATTTTGCCTCCAGCATAGCCAGGGAGTTACTTCTGCAATAAAATCGATGAAGAAATATCTGCAGAGTTACTCCAGACCTACGCAGAACCTCAAAGTCAAATAAAGCTCCTTACCGAGCTTTGATATTTATTATGAAGCATTAATACAAAGAACCACTTGTAATTTTCTCCCTCGAGCCCCTCAAAAGGCCGAGAAGTCTTGAAACTGTATTAATTGCCTTAGGAGATATTTTGTTAGTTTTCACCTCCTTATTCTTCTATAAATACCTCAGAAGAAGATGAGAAATTGTTGGTTGCAGAACTTTGAAATACACTTGAGCTCGAGACTTCTATTTGTACATAGTGTTCACTGGCCCTTGAAGCTCTGTTTGTGCTAGAGTAGTTAGGTTGAATAGTGAAGATGATTGCTGAACTGAAACATTGGACTTGAAGATTGTAACTGGTTTGACATCAATATAAAAGTTGTTTCTTGGGATCTTGGTCTTTATCACTGGTGAAGTGCTTCTTTCTTTGTTAATTGTTTTCCTTCTATGTATGCCATATTGTTCATTTTCCCTCTGTAAAGAACAGTTTAAACAGGGTTAGGATTTTCTGTATAGCAGTAACCTTCTCTGGCTGAGAAATCTTTATCTTAATGTTTTCTTCAGATTTTTTTACTTAAGAATGATTCAATACAGTTTAAACAGTTAGGAATGTTGGCGTTCCCTCGTCCTTCTGTTTGCTCAAACATTGTTCTCGAATGTTATTTCCATTATTTGCTATTAAAGTTAGACTAGAGAAGATGTGGTTTGTCCTGATTCCTAGATTCTTTTCTCCAAAGGCAAATTCTGAAAGTTTCCCTTGGTGTTGACTGAAAGCAGACTAGGTTTAAAAGTACTTTATCTGATCTTAAGTTTCACTCTGTTTTTCTTATGTGTTTTCATACTTTCTGAAGGTAATTATGTGGATTACTGGATTGTTTGTCAATTAAGCTGCTTTAATAAGAACTTGCCCAAGAAGTTGTAGAAATTTGAATAATTTGCTGAATTATTCTCCGAGATTATCCTAGTTACACACTATTTAAGCTTCATGCATAACACATAACCTCTTCTACAATTGATCATCGATATAAGGAAATAGAAACAGTCGCAGGCGCACATAAACACAATGATTCAAGCACACATTTAACACAGTATGTACTGGGGAAATAAATAGCTGAAAGCCCCCAACTATCTGTATAATATAATGATAGAGAACATGCAAAAATACATAGCACAAAGCTCTCACAGCTCTCAGCACTATCTCACATGCTACACACAAACTAGCACGGATAATGAACAAGTCTCAGGTTCAAATCTCCTCCACAAGTCTGCCTACCTCTACCGCGCAATCAAATATGAATATTGGTGAGATCCAAGTTCGAATCCACCTGGCTTCAACTGCGCAATCCTCATTGGCAATCTCAATCCATGTGTGTGCAAATCTCATGCACAGTTATGGTCACACTGATAGTCACACTCACCCTTTCATCCACCTCTAACACTGGTCTCCACTGAACTGCTCATGCATTGCAGTTAACTGATGTGTTCATTAGTTGAATTATGAGTTAATAATTATTGAATTAATTATTAATTAATTCACACCACTCATCACTAGTGTATTTTCCAGTTAGACTAAATACAACTAGTTCAACTAAGTTAAACCGAACACAACTCCACCAACTGTCTCATCAACTCCACCAAACTCCGCCACTTGAGTCTTGACTGAAGTCAACCATGCAATAGCTCAACTAACCCATAGGAAAAGCATATTTCCTTCTGCCAGCTGCATGTGCCACATCCGTAGCTCAAACTGAAGTGCTCCAAGAGGAAAAGATAATGTTTATAGTCTAAATACTATTAAGGGTTAATAATATTTGACTGTTCTATTTTTAGCTCGACAGTCTAAAAATAGAAACTGCCCAATGTCTAAAATAGAGGTCCATCTATTTTTATCAGCTTGACCAATCATCCATAAGTAGCATCCTGTAACTCATAGACCATGAACCATATGTCTAAAAATAGACATAGTCTAAAAATAGACTTTGCGCCAAAAAATAGCCTGCGGGCCCACTTAGTGAAGGCGACTTCATTTCACTAAGCTCCATCATCTTGTTGCATTTTCAACACTCCCTCTCAAAAATATATGGATTATCTGCAACCCCTATCCTGCCTCTGTGGTATTCAAATTTCTTCCCTCGTGGTTTTCCTCACAGACAAGTCGCATCTGACCTCCATGTAAATATACAGCAATATGAGCCCTCTATCGTACACAATCATACATGGTACCTAATTTGTTTGATGTTTGATCTACTTGTACAATGATTAGTCCCAGTTTACTGCAATCAGTTATCATAATAAATCAGCGAGGCTCCTAACAAGCACCTAACAACCCAATTAAAATCTTCCTGTCCATATAGTTCATGCGCCCAGTTTACGCTACCTGTCTCTCATGGAATTGAGTGCCGTGATCTCTGGTCAATGGGACTCAGAACCGTTGTCGCACTGGAGCATCAAGATCCCTCCGTATGTGCTCTTTCTGTCCGTTGGCTCCCTGCCTCAATTCGTATCCGTGAAGCCACATAGCTTCACCCCATCCTCCTGTCTGTACCACAGACCATATCCCGATGTGCCTCTAAGATAACGCAATACATGATTTCCTGCCTTCTAGAAGAGCTTGGTCGGCTTAACCATAGCTTGCGAAAGCTGGTTAACAGCATAGCATATATCGGGTCGTGTATTGACCAGATACATAAGCGACCCCACAAACTGTCGAAAGATAGTGGCATCCACTACCTCCGCTGAAGTAGCATCCTCCTTCCTCCAACCACCAGGAAGAGGAGTATCAACAGGCTTGCAGTCATGCATGTTGAACTTCTCCAATATCTCCTAGGCATACTTACCCTGAGAAACAAACAGTCCACCACTACGCTGCCAGATTTCCAATCCCAGGAAATAATGAAGGAGGCCCAAGTCCTTCATCTCGAACTCTCTAGCAAGATCCTCCTTGCATGAAAGTATCAACAGCTCATCACCCATCAAAATCAGATCATCTACATACAGTACAATGATTAGCAACTTCCCCTCCACCACAATCTGGTACAAGTTAGGATCCGCCTCACTCTTGGAGAATCCAACTCCAGTGAAGTAACTGTCTATCCATGTGTACCAAGCATGAGGTGCTTGCTTCAACCCGTACAGTGCTCTCTTGAGTCGGCACACATGTGACTCACTGCTGAAGATCTCGAAACCTTCGGGCTGCTCTATGTACACCTCCTCCTCAATGACTTCGTTGAGGAACACAGTCTTCACATCCATTTGATGGATGTGGCACCCCATCTGCGCTGAGAGAGCTAGGATCGTCCGTATGGAATAGTACCTTGCGACAGGTGCAAAGGTCTCCTCATAATCGATCCCCTCGATCTACGAGAAGCCTTGGGCAACAAATCTTGCCTTGTACTTCTCCACACTCCCGTCAGCCGCCTGCTTCACTTTGTAGATCCATCGTGAAACCACCACTGATTTCCCCTCCGGTCACGGGACAATCTCCCATGCACTGTTTCCAACAATAGAATCATACTCTTCCACCATGGCATCTACCCATGCGGGGTCCTCCACAGCTTCCTCGAAAGAGGATGGCTCTGTCACGACACATTTTCTCACAAGAGCCATGTATCCAGTGTACTGGTCCGGTGATTGTCTCTATATGCGCTGTGTTGTAGGTGCTCATACAACCTTCTCTACATATTAAGCCAGTCGCTCAGCTTCTATAGTGCGCTTGCGCCCTCTGATGGTTGGCGCTGCATGAGTGGTCTCTTCCACTCCATGAACTTCCTCTTGTGGCTGATCCACATCCGGAAGCTCATCCTTAGGAACTAAGAGCTCCTCATCTGCATGCAAGTGTGGCTCCCTCTCAAGCAAACACTTCATGGCTTTCTCCTCCTCAAATTTGATATCCCGTCGCACAACAGTCTTGCGAATGTCTGGCAAATACACACAATAGTTGTGGGGTGTATCAATGTACCCCACAAATATCCCAACCTCTACGGTCGAATCCAGCTTCTTTATAGCGTCCTTTGTCACATGCATGTAGACAGGTGAGCCAAAAATCCTCAAATGAGAAATGTCAGGCCCCTTGCTAGAAAATGCCTCCTCTGGTGTACTCATGCCAAGAATCTTGTGAGGACAACGGTTCTGCACATACACTGCAGTATTGCATGCCTCTGCCCACAAGTGAAGGGGTAGGCCCTGATCATGCAACATCGCCCGTGCAGCACCCAGGATCGTTCTGTTCTTCTGCTCAACAACCTCGTTCTGCTGTGGGTTATGTGGGGCTATGAGCTCTCTCCAAATCCCTTCTGCGCTGCAAAAGTCCTTGAATTCAGCAGAGATGAATTCACCACCATTGTCGCTCCTAAGAGCCTTCACCTGCTTCCCCGAATCCTTCTCCACCAGCGCCTTGAACTCACAGAACTTGGAGTATGTCTCGCTCTTCTTCTGCATGAAGAAGATCCAGCACTTCCGAGAGAAATCATCAACAAATATCACATAGTACTTGTGCTTTTTTGTCGAAGCTACTAAGAAAGGACCACACACGGCCTCCAGGTGAACTCTCCTGCGACTGTCGTGGGCGCGACTATCCTTCTCGTGAAAGGTGGCTTTCACATACTTCCCCAAGGTACACCCCTTGCACTGATCTGACTGCGCAAGAGTGCCCTTAGGAAGCCCAGTAGAAATTTGCTGCAGTATCTTCAAAGCTCCATGGTGAAGGTGGCCCAATCTCCGGTGCCACAGCTCGCCATCATCCCGACTCACCACTCCTTCCACCTTGCATGCCATTTCTATGCGCCCATCTACTTGTAATCGATAGTTGTTCTTGACTCGAACTCTATCTTCCTAAGCTCAAATATCTCACTACGTGTAGAGTCTTCCCTCAAGAAGACCACATCATACCCCTTGTCTTCCAACATCGCCACAGAGATCAGGTTCTTCATCAATCCTGGAACATGCAAAAATTCCTTCAATATGAAAGGTTTACCAGACTCCCTCTCAAGGGAAATGGTACCGATACCAGTCGCACTGTATCTACCATCATCGCCCATCTCAATGTGCACTCCAAGATCTTTTTCCTCCAGATTTGAAAACAGATCTCGATCTCCGGTCATGTGAAATGACGCACCAATGTCCAAGAACCATACTGATCCCGCCACACTTGAAACCAAGCATGCGATCGGGCGAAAATCACCAAAACCTGGGAGGCTAATGCCCTCCACCGTGCATCCGTAGCCTTCTTATTTTTTCTCTTCTTTCATGGACAATTTTGGCATTGTCCGTAAGCTGGTGATAGTGAAAACACTTCACCTGACATGTCTCGTTTCTTGCCTTCGTTGTCTAATCGAGAAGCTTTCGTTTTCCCTTTTCTCGTGCCTGTGCAATTTCTTTCATCAAATACCATGAAGATCCTTCCCCCGGTAGTCCCGCTCCATCTCCTTGCATGAGATCCGACCGTAGTCGCTTCCCATCCCTAAACTTCCCGACCATCGACAAAGTCCTCGATAGAATGCCAACCTTTGAAAGACCAAGAGAGCGGGGTCTACTCAAGTCTCATTGGTCGATGGGGCCACTCTACACTTCCCAAATTTCATCTATGCATTGAGTGAACTTCGTGAGGTACTTGGCGATACTGTCGCCTTTCTCCATCTTAATGTTTCTGAGTTTATCCTTGAGCGCCAACTTCCTCTGGTCGCTCTTGCTTTGGAATAAATCTGTCAACGCTTTCCACATCAAGTATGGAGAGGTTTTTCCATGCAGGCTGGATACAATGTGATCCTTCACGCCCTCCAACAGAATCCTTCGACATTTCGCCATCTTCTTTTGCCAAGCCTCAACTTCAGCAGGATCAGTAGGCTTTTGGACATCCATATCTACGAACTCCTTTAGCCCGTTATCATCTAATACCACCTCCATCCGGTCTTTCCATGCAACATAATTCGAACTGCCTTCAAGGGCATACTCGAGTCGCAAACCGTTGAAATACATTTCAACTTCGGCACCAAGAAAACAATCTGCTGCAAAATTTGAATTCCAAGCTCAAAAGTCAATTGTTTCTGTTTTGATCTAATGTGAGAACAAAGTATTTCTCATACAGAGATCGACTGTATGGGAATTTACTGGATATTACACCTTTCAAATAAAGGATGAATCCAGAGGCTACCTGGCCTGATTACAGACTCTGCCTGAAGAAATAAAATGTAATCACTATAATAGATCTGATCCGATGATCAACTTTCCCTCTGATACCATGTAGAAATTTGAATAATAGATTAATTATTCACCGAGATTATCCTGGTTACACACTATTTAATCTTTATGCATAACACATAACCTCTTCTACAATTGATCATCAATATGCGGAAATAGAAAATAGTCGCATGCGCACATAAACACAATAATTTAATCACACATTTAACATAGGATGTACTGGGGAAAGCAATAGCTGAAAACCCCCAACTATTTGTATAATATAATGATAGAGAACATGTAACAATACATAGCACAAAGCTCTCACTGCTCTCAGCACTATCTCACATGCTACACACAAACTAGCACGGATAATGAACAAGTCTCAGGTTCAAATCTCCTCCGCAAGTCTGCCTGCCTCTACTGCGCAATCCAAGATGAGAATCGATGAGATCCAAGTTCGAATCTACCTCTCTTCAACTGCGCAATCCTCATTGGAAATCTCAATCCATGTGTGTGCAAATATCATGCACAGTTATGGTCACACTGATAGTCAACTACACCCTTTCACCCACCTCTAACACTGGTCTCCACTGAACATTCCATGCATTGCAGTTAACTGATGTGTTCATTAGTTGAATTATGAGTTAATAATTAGTGAATTAATTATTAATTAATTCACACCACTCATCACTAGTGTATTTTCTAGTTAGACTAAATACAACTAGTTCAACTAAGTTAAACCGAACACAACTCCACCAACTGTCTCATCAACTCCACCAAACTCTGCCACATGAGTTCTAACTGAAGTCAACCATGCAATAGCTCAACTAACCCATAGGAAAAGCATATTTCCTTATGTCAGCTGCATGTGCCACATCCAAGCATCAAACTGAAGTGCTCCAAGAGGATAAGATAATGTTTATAGTCTAAATATTATTAAGGGTTAATAATATTTGACTGTTCTATTTTTAGCCCGGCAGTCTAAAAATAGAAACCGCCAAATGTCTAAAAATAGAGGTCCATCTATTTTTACCAACTCGACCAATCATCCATAAATAGCATCCTGCAACTCATAGACCATGATCCATATGTCTAAAAATAGACATAGTCTAAAAATAGACTTTGCGCCAAAAAATAACCTGCAGGCCCACTTAGTGAAGGCGACTTCATTTCACTAAGCTCCATCATCTTGTTGCATTTTCAACGC